>VZTH01001625.1:79811-118355 GCA_013397815.1 Aleadryas rufinucha
TGCTGGAGCAAAAGGAGGGTTTGCTTTCTTTTTTTTTTTCTTCCTCTTAGTTCTGTTAATAAACTTTTTTTCCATATTCTTTAAGTTTGAGCCTGCTTTGCATTCCTCCAAATCTCCTATCTCACAAAAGATAAGAAAGGTGAACTGAAACCACTACATTAAATGGTGTTTCTGCCCAGTTACGAACCAAACCCGCTAAAAGTGTCTATTTAATCCTTCTGCCTCAAGGCACAATCAAGCCTTCTTCAACTATTCCTGCAAAACGTTTGCATAACATGTTTTTAAAAATCTTAAAGGAGTAACTTCTATAAAATCTCTATATATCCTAGCCCTGTCGTTCACTAGTTTTAGAAAAAAAATTAATAAAATTTTCTGGTATTAATATTAACTTCTGTTGATGCAGCTTAAAGCCTCTGGAAGTCTTCTTGTCCCTAAAAGACAAGATGGAGATTCCCTTCTTATAAGGAGTCACATGGAAAATATGAGGGGTAATGGGTGCAAGTTATTCCTGAAGACAATCTGATTAGACACAAGAGGAAAAAACTTCAGAATGGCAATTGTTTATGTTACTCTTAGTCAAACACATATAATTTTACATGACAGAATGTGACTTTTTTTCTTTCTGCCTTCCCCTGTCTATACTAAGAAGCTTAAATCTTTTCAGTCATCCCTTATGGAATGATTGACAGGAATGATAAAAGGAATTTTACTTTATTGCAATTTCAGTTGCAACTCTTGTTTTCTTCCATCATGGTTTTTTGAACATTGTATATCCACTGACACAGTTAAGACACAGTTCTTCAGCTGGACTTTCACCAAAGCTGAAGAGAGCAGAAAGATTGTTCCATGAATTTTTTCAGGCTTTGCTTCTAGTACAAAGCTTAAGCATCCTCACGTGATGTTTCAGATTCTACAGAACTGATGACATGCTCAGTTTGTGACCAGAGTGGTCAAAACTGCAGCAGCCAACAGGAACTACTGCTTAGGTAGAGTCTGCCATACTATGTGTGCATAGCTGACAACTCCTAAGTACTCTCCCTATCTCTGTTGAACTCCGTATGATTTATTTTTCAATATAGTTTAACACTTTGGTAGCTTCACATTACGTTAACTCCCCCAGCTCCTGTGCAGTCATCCTGAACAGCTTAAAGTAGACCAGTCTAGATTTCCACAAATGCTACATAACGACATGAAATGATGCCCAGAAATTTGTTTTCTTAATGGTTTTAAAAGTCTTATGAGAATGATGGCTGGTGGTCTGAGATACTAAGGGTTGAGAGCAAATCCAGATTCCTATGTGTTTGGCAACTATTCTTTTCATCACCTCTCTTCTGCCACTGCAATAACAGAATTTAACACCATCAAAACCATCTGTAAGTTAGGCTGCACGAAATTTTTTGCTTATTCCTTACTCCCATGATCTTCTCATAGCAAAAAAAAATCAGTGGCCTGTTCTTAAATAGATATCTCTTTGTATTCTGTTATTGTCTAGGTTTTTAGAAATTGATAGATTCAGCACTTGTTCAGTATTTTTCTTGGTACCTGAGACAGGTTGACTGCCACCTACTTCCTCGGGTCACCCATTTCACACCTTTTTAAAAAATAACAATAGATTTTCCAGGCTGATGTCACCTCATCTAAGTTCTGCAAACTCTTGTAGTCACTAATAGATCTGAGATTGCTATCAGTGCAAGATCTTCATGTCAAGATTTTTGAAAGACCCTATTATTAAAAAAGTGAATTTGGTATCATTCACGTGAAAGTATTTAACAAAGCACTATTCACATCCTTGAAACAGCTGGATTTCTGCTATCTAACTTGGATGTAACAGATGCCTACTATCATTACTCCCACATTTTTCAGGTGAAAATGAGCAGTTCACATTTACATGTGAATGACATGTAATCACAAAGACTACAAGACCGCAGACAAGAGGACAAGTTTATAAGTAAACCTAATACTAGTCTAGAGGTCTATTCAATCTTCAGTATTTCCTTATAACTTTCCAACTTAATGATGACTTAAGGCATTAAGACTGGAACTTTACATTTCACGAGCATGTCCAAATGAAGGACTCTCTTGGGGTACAAATTCATTTCACTCAGGTTACCAAAACAGAGCTACAGAAAGATGAGTTTGTAGCTTTAGAGATTCAACTGTACAATAACCAATGCACACATAAAATTACAGCAATTCAGTTAAATATATAACAGGTAAAGATTACATTAAAAAAACTGTCCAAATGGTGAACACATATTATCTAGTCTTTGCACGGTGAAAATGGTGCTCCATTTAATTTGTTAGCTAACTTATAAAATACAGAAATACAATGGGCCTTCTCTCCAGTTTCTAGAGTGTGCTTGTGCAAAATCCAATCCTAAAACCTCACCACGTAAAATTTTCATTCAGCCATTTCCCATATAGTTTTGATATCTCTTTCACTGCTTCATCTCATCTCCTTGAATAATTTGGTTAAAAAAGTACTTTCCCTAAAATTTAGATTTTTTTAGAAACTTATATGCATCACAAGAGAATAACCCCAAACTTATTCAGTCAAATGTGAATAATTCTTCTCAAATTAATGTTTTCCACAGGTGTTAATTTTTCGCCTAAAAGTCTGCCAAAGAAAAATTCCAGTCAAGTGAAGCTTTAATCTTCTCACCAATACTTTCCTTTCTCTATCATGCTACCAAGCTTCCCCCTTAACTGACCCATAGTGAATGTTAATGAGTCATCAGACACTTCACTATTGTTCTTACCATTCACTTACTGCTGCCATCTAAATGCCCACTTCAAGAGTATTTGTAACCTTAAAACCTCAGAACAATTTTAAAATCCTTTCTACAACACATAATTAACAAATTTTAAGACTGGATTTTGTTTAACAATTTTTTCAGCGACTTTGCTTTTAAAAAATGTACTATAGTCAAAAGACAAAGACTCCTAATTACCACTCAAATGTGTTATTTTTACATTGCAGTTAACATCATGTCCCAGAGAAACATCTTAAATTTTTCAGTGGTTTTAAGGAAAAATGTGATTTAGTCATACACGGTATTTTGTGAATAAGGATGCTCTCCTTAGAACTCTCATACTTGCCATCATAGCTGTAATTTCCTTGAAAGAAGTTAACATTTTTTAACTTCAGATAGAGTAGCAGGGTTTCTAACCCTGTTTGTTTAACTAATAATTAAATTCTGAGCTCATAGCAACAGACTTACACTTTTCCCCTTGATATTCCCTTGAATCTAGAACAGTAGCCACAAAATTATTTCAGAAGATCCTCAAATTCATGACTCTCTGAAAAGGAAGCTGTAATAGGGTATTCTGGTAATCCATGAAAGATGAAAATCGAATTATAACTATTTAGGAGAAATGTCACTTTTCCTCTCTTTACATGCATTTTAATTTTCAGTTGTTTGCTTGAACAATGTTTTTCACAAAACTATATCCTGTTAGCCAATCCTTTTCACAAGTCTATGAAACTACTACAAATTTGTCTATCAAAATGCCATTACATTTTACATTGAAATCTACTCATATTTAATAAATAGCTTTTCCCCAGCAAGTGTGATCAGAAAAAATATGCAGGCTGCATTCCACATGAATTAATGCACATGCTACTTTTTTTTTTCTCCCTTAATCTCTAGTGTGTTAGATAGTTAAACAACAAGTGAAACTTACAGCTGTCCAGGCTTTTTTTCTGCATCGAGAACACAACCACTCATTATGGATTTCATGAGAAGGAACACCATAGCAACCTAGAATAAGACAGGTAGATTGATTATTATATTCTGCCTTTCTATCAATGATGTCATACAATTCAATTATACATAAACCTTAGTAAAACACATGCCTGTCCTGTAACAAAGGAGGCTTTTACAATCTAGGCTTACTGCTAATTTTATAGTCTATGAAATATATCTTCACAAAACTCAAAAAAAAAAGAAGAACCCACAAAAATCCCCACAAGAAAAACAAAAGAAAATAAAAAACCCAGCAAACCAAACCAAACAACAAAAACCCCAGGCACCCAAAAAACCAAATCACAGTGGATTTCTTATTTTTGTCAGTGCAGTATCATGTCACCAACTCTCCCTGAAGTAAAAATTTGACTTAATGTACTGCCATTTATTCTGTGCGAACATACCACATTTCTAAATATCTCATGGACTTCTTAGACTTAACTATTACAGTTCTACAGTTTTTAGAAGATACTGAAGAAAAATCCATGCATTCATCAGTTACTCTTGCAACAAAAAAGAATGCTAAGTGAAAGAAAATACTGCATCCCCAAATTTAACAGTAATAGTCACAAGTCCTCCAGAAGAATTTCTATAACTACTTAATAAGGACATACTAGCATTGCACAGTGATTTAAAATAGAGAAGCAAAAAAGTAATTAAATCACTCAGAACAGAAAAAAGAATCAGAAGTTTGTGATTATTGAAAGTTTATGAGAAAGTTAATTCTTCAATATTTTCACAGCAACTATGAAAAAGTTACAGAAAATGTAATGCAGTTTTCAAAAAGAATCAGCCAGTGATTGAAGCATTACAAATAGAAATGTTCTTCAAGTACTTTTAAAGATATGCTAGAAGCCTAGCTAACTATTATTTATCAAAAAAGCAAAACTTGAAATTGCATTTCTGCCAACAGAACAATTAGGTTATTTACTTGCATGAACCCGTATGCAACACTTTGCACATGAAATCAGAAGACTTGTACCATCTTCTTCAACAAAGGCATTTGATGGATAGTTTTCGGTGTTTTCTTCACTATAAATAAAACACATCTCTGGAATAAGAGGTTTAGTCTTCTCATTTTCTGCCATCAATGTTTCTGCTGAGTTTGCTTCACTTAAAGTAGGACTGTCTTCATCATGATTGTCTGGCTGGAAAATAAATAAAATTTTATTTAAGTAAAACAGAGTCTTACTCTTCTTTTTGACAATGATGGAACTATTCCACTCCTCCCAACTTTTGTACTAAGTGTAACAGTTTCATAAGAAAATTAACTGCTTCTAGGTATTTATCACATTCTACCTTGATTGTTCCAAATAACTGTAACATCTAGAATAGCACTCAGCCTGCAAACCAGTGTTATTGCAGCAGTGTTCACTGGGTGCAGTGCAATAAAGGCTTTTTTCTTGGTTCTCATGCTGAGGAAATTCCAGTTTAGCAGCCTCAGAATTAGCAACATAGTACTACAATACCATTTTTACTTGTTATTTGACACAGTAATTCCATGAGACAGTATCAAACAGTGCTCTGCATTAGACTGTTTTCAAGGGAATATTTTTCCTGAGAAGGCCTGAGTACTCTGAAAATACTTATTTCCTCAACATTGAAGGAAGGCAGCATAAAAGACGCTCTGATACAAAGCATTTGGAGATGGAAAAATAAGGAAATAGCTAAAAGATACAAACCTATTTGGGTTCACCACATCAAAAAGTGTAATTTCAAGGGAAAATATACACACACTAACATGAACCCTGCATAAATGGTAGTAGAAGGCAAGGGTAGATGCAGGTGAACAAAGTATCAGTTCTAATCTTAACAGTAGTGAGTTTATTCACCTCTCTTAGAAATGAAATGTATAAGTGTATCTTTTTCATAATTTCCTGAAAATTAAGTAGCCAGGCAGCTATTTCACACTTCATCCAGAGACAAAGCTCTGAGAATCTTGCTTACCTTATAGTATGGCATGAGAAGAGTGCAAATGGCACAGTGAGGTTCTTTTTTTGCGCAAGCTGCATTGTATTCTTTTTCAGCATTGAAATTGGGTTGTCTTGTCTGCCACAGGTAGACCACAGGCCTGGCCCATGCCTCTGACTCTTGAACTTTCTCTTCAATTATGGTAGTCTCAGGCAGTTCTAAAAGAAAGCAAACAATGGCTACATAGTAGTCACGGAATGAAGATAAACAACAACGAACCTGTCATGTGTGCTAACAAAGACGATCCAACAATGTTACAAGAAGTCTGTGTGCAAACATGGGTGTAGAAGTGTAAAAGAATGTTGTGTCAGGAAAAACCCACAATTAAGTGCTTTGACATCTATGTCATGAGCTGACTGCTCCACATACAGCGTAAGAAGGCAGATCTACTATTTACAATTGGTATTCATATCAACAACATTATGTCTCACTCTCCCACTGTCTCCTTACTCCCTCCAAATTTTATCCCCTCTCCCTCCATGCACTCTGCCCAAAATTCCACGTGGATGGAACACACTGCATCCCGGCAGCAGCACCAGACAAATGACTCCATTCACACAGGAGGGCACCTGACAAACTCTTCATGGAGAGTGATACTCATTTTCCAAAGGGGAAAAAAAGGCAAACGTTATAGCCAGGAAGTAATGGGGAACAATCAGATCTAAGAAGTAAAGCAACATGCATGCTGGATCACTGGGACAGTGCCTATTAAATCATTCACAATCAGTAAGAAGGCATGTAGGTGTCAATCAGAATAATTATAATGTGAATGTGGAACAGAAAATGTGAAAAGTTTTGAATAAAACATTCAGATAACAAAAATGGTCCATAGCATACAGTCCTTTTCTAATTACATATTTAAGAAAAACTGTTTACTTCACAAGAAGAAAACTCCAACACAGAGAAACATTTAAGTACATTAAGCTGATTTATCACTTTCCTTCAGCCCATGAATGCTTTCTCCACTTTATGAGAAAGTAGAGGCTTTATGGGTCTCCTATGATAAATCGTCACACATTGCTACAAAACCACTATAAAGCTGGCAACATTTTCATCAGTGTTGAATAAAATATCAACTAAAATATTTGTCTACAAGCAAGCCAAATGCAATAAAAATAAATTAATAAATACATCCTGCATGTGATTTTTAATCCATTTTTTATAGTTTCTCGAAAGAACTAATATCAATTCAATAAACATCTGCCAATAATCTGGGTAGAAGGGCACAAAGAAAACAACTGCAAAAAAGCTGTCAATATTCAGCAGCAGAGCTCTGTGGTGAAGAACTTAGCTTCAAAAGAACACCAGTGAAGAAACAGCAGAACACATGGAGAAGACGAACATATAAAGTGCCAGCATTACTTTTATAACTTTCTGAATTACTTACTTTTTAAGTGAAAAGCTTAACAAAGTTTTTGCCTAAAAACATTCTGTCCAATCATATTTTTTCTATTGCTTGCAATTTTAAAGAACTGTAAAACACATAGTTCTGGAAGCTATTTCTATAGTTCTCTTCCTATTTAAACTTTCCTTTAAAGAGCCATCTTACAAGTGGCTTCAGCCTTACAGATATTTTTTTAAATTCTTCCTGTCATATTATTTTCCTTCAGGAGCTTGTACTCCTTATTTGAAATATTTTCATTATAGCTGTGACCTCACAGAAAATTCAGAGCTTTATTCTCCCTTATGAAGACAACAAAGAGGCACACAGAATTTGTTGTGAAGGTTTGTAATATCTTCCCTATCTATTATCCACTCGGAAACTGACATCCTTTGATTGCACCACTCCTTATCACCACTGAATAATTCTCCCATGATAGTTGAAGCCTTTGCCCAGAACCTCAGCCTGTAATGCTCTTCTTTATTCAAAAATCTATCTTCAGATTTACAGTCCTGGAACCAATTCTAGGCTGGTAACTGTAGTTCTTTCATACAGTGCTCTGGCTTTCCACTGTCTACAGATGGCTGAGTTTGTGATGATATTGGATCTGGTTTTAATGAAAACAATATTTACATCTTAATTCCATATAAACTCCATAATTTCAGTTCCCTCTTGTGTGATCTTTACAAATGCTTTCTCAACCAAGAAATTGAAAAGAACACAAGAGACAAGAATAACGCTGGCTTTTAACAGCCTTTTGTTGCTTTCAAAAGTTTTGTATTTATTTTTGAACCTCATTCCAAAATAAGCCAGGGACAAAGTGTCATATGCATATGTACCAGACTCCATCTTTCACAAACTCATAAAAATTTAATACTATTTTAATAAATTTATTTTTCTCCTTTACATTATGTTTCAAGCACTTCCAGTTAGTTATTGACTAGAAGCAAACACTCTTCATTTATTTGCCTCAGATCTCTAATGTCTGTAATTCTGAATTCTATGTCCTTCTATGTCCTTTGAGGTGTGACTGTCTTCTCCATGATCCTTACTGCAGTCTTACGTCTCTGCATGAACTATACAAGCTCTCTGATGTGATCCTCTGGTATATTACACCAAGAAAGCCCACACTCTTCTCCACCATAACAAGAAAGGAAAAATATCCGTCCTCTTTTCAGAGGGAGGCTGCCTAATCCAGTACTCAAAGGAATGGTTCACTAACAGGATACAAAATTAGGAGTAACGGAATAGATGTTCCTAAGGATTACAAGATTTTTCTGATACTCTGTTATCACTACTGTAAGGCTAGTGAATTTCAGTTCTCCTCAGGAATTTCCTAGGCAACCTTGAGCCTAAATTATCATCTTTCAAGGGCTTCAGAAATATTAGTTCATCTCCTCATAATCAACATTCACCCAGCCACACTGAAATAATCAAATGCCAAAAGAAATTGGTATTAAAAAAAAAGTTACAGAGTACACAATCCCATTACAAAACATGACAACAATGCTGTCTTAAGTAACTTCCTCACAAGGGACAATATGCAATCATCTGTGTAAATATTCTACATCAGTAGAAATTGGGCAGTTTCACCTTGTGTGACTTATATTTTGTGTGTGTGCACAAGTACTAGTGAGAGGAAGAATTTCTACATAAGCTTCTCTGGTAGTACAAGTGGAGGTACCTTCCTGGTTTCCATGTAGTCAGAGAAGTTATGCACCACAAACAAAAACTGAGAATCTGCTTAACCAAAACAGGCAAGGAAATTAAAAAAAAAAAAAAACCAGCTCTCCAGCTGTTTGAGAGAAAGCACACAGTATATAATTACTTGATGTAACAAACACAGCTGTCTTGGTACAGTTTATAGCCTTTCTTCACTTGTTTGTTTGATAATACCAAAGTCCTATTTATGTCCAAAAACACCTTGGAAAACTTGAGGGATTTTTAGATTTTTTTTCCTGTTTATCCAGTGCTTCTCACTCCTCTTATTTTCTTTAATTACTCCTTTCATTACTTACTATTTAGCTGAAGAGCAATCAGTGGCTCAGCCTAAAATAAATTTACTTTCCTAACTCACATTGTTGCATGCAATTTCCGAGTAGACATTCAGGGGACTCATGTGAGCTCAGTGCTTCTTTGATCAGATGTGTCTCTTACAAGGACACAAAACAACTGCAGCCTCCAGCTGGCTCCATTCAAAATCTACCTTAACTGAGGATTGTCAGAATAAGAACAGACAACAATTTGTACTGTTCATACTGACTGAAAGATCTCAGAAACTCCACTGTCATAAGCAGGCATACTTTTTACTTCAACTGTGTATCAGTGCCAATTGCAAGTACTCAAAACCTGCAAAAACTGTGGTATAAGCATCTGTTCCTACAGTGAAAGATACACTGCCCTCCCCCACCCCAAAAAAATCAAACATCTACTTTATAAGACCAGTATGTAATGTTTCAAGAAGAGCTATGAACATGATGTTTCACTCATCATCTTACCTACTGGCATTTTTCTGAAAGAGCATGAGAATGCCCTCAGTTCTGGTAGAGCAAGTTTTGATGAACAGTCACTTATGCAATGCTGCCAACCAACAACACTCTACAATATGCACCATTATGCAATCAAACCTTCATTGTGATAACTTGGCCTTGCTCTAAGAGCAGCTACAAATGACCCAAGACAGGCAATTCAAAATATTCAGGTCAGCCAATGCAGTGATATGAAACATAATGTATGTCTATCGGGAGCATCTTCTTTACACAGCACATGAAATGGAGCTAGGGAATCTACCTTGACTTCTGTGTCTGCTGTAACTCAGATCAAGTCACTGACACTTCCTCACAATTCGCTGACAGTAAGTGCATGAACAGGACTCTGCACAGGTGCACAACACAACTCCTTGGTATGAATTCTGGTGTGCCGTTTGGGTTTTTTCCAGCTTTTCGGCATGAAATGTATATTTCAAATTAAGAGGTAATCAAGACAAAAGTGAACAAAGCATTCTCAGTATTCTTTCGCATACAAACTTCAACTCAACTATAGTACGAAATATATCTCGCTGTCAGAGAGAATAAAAGAAAAATACAGGATTTGAACCTGCTAGCCATGACAGGGAAATTCAATATATATTTGCACTTCAATTGACAGCACTGTTCAAGAGATTGCACACTCATGCGTAACACATAGACACACTGACAAACACCAATGAAAGCAATTTCAGAATTTTGCAAGTCTGTTAGTATGCACATGGTTTCTGAACACTCTTACATGAATGAAGTCCATTTCTTGTAACTTCTGTTATGTTTCTGGCTGTAAATATATCACATATTCATGCTGAAGTCTAAAATGGATTAATACCAGTCAAAACATGTATTAACTGGATGATGTAATGCAGCCTATTCCTAAGTATGTAAATACACCTTACTGTCACCAGTAACAGTGGTCAGAGATCTTGAATCCCCCTAAACCACCTAGTCATTTTTACTTCACTGCAAATATAATGCTTTTTTGTAATATTACTTTACCACATACAATTCATAGTTAGGTTAAATACTTTGTTTCCTAAGGGGTTAGACCAAGTGTTTTTTTCCTACAGAAAAGCAGAAACAATTGATGACACAATTACAACTTTAAATAAATGCATAACAGACATAAATCTTACTCTATCATATTGTGCTAGTTTTTGCTGGAGTAGAACTAATTTTCTTCACAGTAGCTAGTATGGAGTTGTGTTTTGGATTTGTACCGAAAATGGTATTGGAAGTACAGAGATGTTTTTGTTATTGCTGAACAGTGGTTGCACAGCATCAAGGCCTTTCCTGCTTCTTGTGCCACCCTGACAGTGAGTGGTACAAGAATATTCCAACTCTCTCCCCCATCCGGTTGGTGGGGGAATGAGTGAACAGCTGTGTGGTGCTTAGATGTCAGCTGGGCTTAAACCACAACACATACAATTCAGCCACAGTACTACTGATAGTACAAGGTGATTAGCAATGCTAAACTTGGTAATAGCTCCTGCTATCATATTTGTACCTGAAGAGAATATTTATACAGGATCAATTAATCTCTGTAATGTAATTTCAGAAATACCAGTTGCCAGGAATGTGATTATTTATATGCATCTGTACCCCTTCACATATTTAAGAAAAGTGAAACAATTCATTAAAACAAACTGCGTAGACAAAAAGAAAATTATAGCCCAGAATCTGTTTTGATACAAAGGAAACTCCTTCCATAGCAAAGTACTTCTAAACAGTCACGATGCTGCTTTCCAAGTGAGTAGGTGAATGAATGGTTTTCACTAATGTTACTGGTTTAACAGTTTGTGGGGAAACTTGCTCCAACATATAATGCTAATGCTTTGAATGGTTTTTGCTTACTAAGTTAAACTCAAATTATCAGGCAGAAAACATTTGGGCCATTTGCAGAATGGGCTGTTGCCAGCATTTGCTGATTTAACCCAGCAGATGTGAAAAGCCATAGACACTAATACAGTACAATTTGCTTTTGCCAATCTCAACAATGATTTTGCTGCTTGGGGTTATGTTCCACTGATGTTTCCTGGCTTTCTACAGCAGCATTCTCTGCTATGAAGAGCACAGAAGCATCTGTTATTTTTCAGGTAGTTGAGCATAATCTCATCCCTGGGAGGCATTATCTATAGTTTCAAATGTCCTGGAGGAAATTATAAAAATACAAATTTAAAAAAAAAAATTTTAAAAAAAAGACAGTTGGGAAAAAGACTTTACTTGAAAACTTTACTGTTCCAGCAGTGTATCAGCAAACTCAGTTTCAAACTCAGAAATTGTCTTTTTTTTTTCAGTAATGAAAAAATCTATGAATCTATGACACAGATTTCATAGCAAAATATGAAAATAAAAACTTTTTAATTTATTGTACTGTTCAAGAAATTTCATTTCTTGTATGGGACCATAGAGTAAAAGTACTGTGAAGTATGTATATATTTTTGGTTAGAGAGTCTAATTGCCAAACTAGCTATTAATACTTAGGTTGTCATAAAAATTGCATGTAAAGATAACCATATTGAATCAGAGTTCTAGAGGTTAAGCCGAAGAGCTCCTGGATCAAATAAGGTTTAGCTCCCAAAACAAAGTAAAGGGGTGCTTTGACAAAAAAAAGTTAAGTATCAAAAAAGTATTAAACATCAGCTGTAGCAGATCTCAGAATGTTTTGAAAAGTCTGAAAATTTCAGCATTGAAAAAAAAATTCTTAAAAGACAATCTGACAGATTTGAAAAAAATTGGTACTGGGATACTCTGATTTTCCTTCAACATACTATTAGAGCTCCATAACGAAATTCACGTTTGTTTTGTGATTGAACTGTGTATTGTGATTGCTACACTTTGCTCAATGTAATTTGTACTTGTATTGTGACTGAACTGTACATTACAATTCAACACTCTGCTAAACGTAATTTGTATCTTCACTGTGATTTAAGTGCATTGCTGTATCACTCTGCTAAATTGAAATCCCATGTAATTTCAAGTAATTTCAAATAAGAAAATTCTGTATTATTCACTAAACCATCCAAGCACAGAATATCTAAAAGAACCTGGTCAGAGTGTATTGTACTCCTACATTAACTGGCATAGTCAGCAGGCTTTTCCTGAGGGTGAGTGGTACCCACTAAAACAGTAATGATTACTTTGGCAAAAACATTCTTTGTGATTTGGTGTTAGTCACAAATACGAACCTAGTAAGAAAAATCTCATTGTGATTACAACTGGCTGCAGACAGGACCACTACCATTTAAAACAGTAGATAAAATTAGTGTAAATACTAGCAAAGGCTGGAAAAATCTCACCAGTAACTTTGAAAACGAGGGATGGGAAAACCCTAACCATGATTTTTCATGGACAGCAGGACAAAGCACTGATGCCACCGATACTTTGGATGAATATGAAAAACTGAAAGGTTCTAAGAAGGTGAAGAAAGGAAAGAATAGCAGAGCTTCACAGGTTGCTGGGTATTTACTTGTGAGCAACAATGCGTAAGTTAGAGGAGGAGATTAACATAGAATACTAGAACAAGTAAAAGAAACAGTTAAATAGCATAATTTAAACTAAGTAAAATTTCTATTATACTGCATTTTCACTATGTGGAATATGTAAAATGACCCTCTCAGGCAGTACTGGACCCCAATCTTTCTCTCTAAAAAATTGCAAAGTAACTAAAATATATCTGATTTACATTGCCATGATTCTGATAAACTAACTTAAGAGAAAGCTGTGAGGACTCATAGCATAGAGATTCAGTTTACATTTAAATGACCTGTAAAACTACTTTTACAGAACTATAGCACTGTTATTTTTGAAAATTACCATTTTTGTTTGCTTACTAATTCCTGCAACAAAATAATTCTCTATTTGAAACACTAGATCGTAAAGGCACCCAATAATTACAAGGGGTAAAAATCAATTTTTCATTCACAGAATTCCCTAAATAGCTGCATTCTGTATTCACAACTTTTTTGTGCATATGGAGTGAAGAATTTAACCCTAGCAGTTAAGGTTCAAATTGTCAAAGATGTGTACTTATTCTGGCTACCTAAGCTGAAGCACAAGCAACACACTCTTATTGATGCTAAAGTCTGTGAACTATCTAGTGTCTCCAGAAATACAGCTACTTACCATGCCCAAAAATCAAACTCAAAGGTGACCTACTAGTCAGGCAACTCTTGCAAAATGTGGATAGGAGGCCACAGAAAGGGAGATGTTCTTATATCTGTATGAACTGCCAATATGAAATATTTACAGCATATTGGTATTGTAATTTCCATTATTGTATAGATGTTTATATATATTGCATATATTAAAGCAATCCCAGTAATTTCACCTGTCTCTGCACTGTGTAAATTTAAAGAATAGCCCCTGTATTTATAAATCTGTTCAAAGAGGCATCTCAGCAAAATCAAAACAGAAACCAAAGAAGATCTGCTGGAATCTACTGCACAGCCTATCAGCAAAAAACATAGCTGTCAGTACAAAACCATTACAAGTCGAGACAACAAGATGAAGATTAGCAGATTCTGCTCTATTAAAAAGATTTAATTCATAGCACTTATTAGCAGCTGCCTTCTCTATTCCCTTTCCACACATAATTTTTCACAGTTTTTATGAACAAAATTCATATTTTCCATTCTAATATAATTTGCTTGTGGTCAATGTACTTACCACAAAAAAACCTGACCAATAACTAAAGTTACATTGGAATTTTTAGGACCTGATATTGCCATCCATATACATGCTTACTGATTTACTAATGAAACACCATAGTCTTCCAAGGTACACATCTCTACAAAAGTGGAAAAATACAGAAAGCTGTCTCCCAGTCATCAGGCATGTCTTGCCTACTAATAAAACGAGTCTCTCAGATACAACAGAATAACTTGGTGGTACTTCCTTATTCTGGAAATTAAAATGTATCATCATTGACCATACTGCCAAATACTATATGATCAAATAAATATTCAATTATTATGCTGTTAAGAGTGTTTCAGAAGTATTACAAAGCAGAATCACCAACATACTCCTGTTTCATGCTATACTAAAGAGAAAAAACAGTACCAAGTGCAGAAAACATATTTTATGGTTATTTTGTATCTCTCAGGTGGCACAAATCTAACCTAGGTCAATATACTATTCCAGCCCAAGTCCCTCTGGGCAAAACATAAATGAAATTTCAGGAACAGGGTTACTTGAATGTGTTCAGTTAAGATTGTCCAGAAGTTCTTCACTGAACCAAGGCCTCTTCACAAGTTAAGTATGTAAGTTATAAGTTAAGTATAAAGTAACAAAAACCAGAGTCAATCATAGATCCAAATTCATGATAAATCAATGCCCAAATGAGAATTATAATTTTGTATCTTCAAGCTACAGTTCCTGCAGATCACTAAAACTAATATCCCATAAACGCTTCATGCACTAGACAACAATTGCATTTAGACTCCTTCAAGAATCAATTTCTTAAGTGTAATTATTTTGTACATTAAAAATATACATATTACATGCCCTTCTCAGCCATGAAAAGACAGTTAGCAAAACCCTTTTAACCCCTTTGGTATTAAAATTAAGTCACTTTCATACTAATGGTTTACAAAGCAGCTTCAAATTTTCACAAAGGCAATGATAATTCTATGGGCTAGGGTTTTTTTAATTTGAAAAACGAAAGTTATTACTAGATTAACTTACTAGGCAATTCTCCGCACCAATACTTCAATGAATTAATCCTTTATTATGGATTATATGGTCATTTGTTTTTGGTGTTTCTCTTTGGACCATAACTACAGAACCAGAAACTCACCTCCAGAAGATCACCCTACAGAAGGGATATCTGTCTCCTTGGTAAACGGCACATCTAGTTTGCCTACCAACTCCAAAGCTACCCTTGAGAAGGCTACTGAGAGGCTGCACTAATGCAGCAGGAAATCCATTTTCATTTTGGCAAACCTGATAATGAGAAATTATGCATGCCCTTCTATACAAGACTGCAATTCTATATAGTTCTTTATGAGGTAAAATACCATATTTTAAAGCTAAGAAAGCAGCACAATTAGAGCTGCAAGGTTAATGACTCTTCAATGATCACAACATATACCACTGTCCAGCAAATGAGGAATAATGTTAGAACTGGTTTGTTTTCCACCCTTGATCAAAATAGTACCTAGTCTTAGATCTTGTAAGTGTCCACTAAAAGGCAGATAACTGCTACTCGTGAAAGATGTCAGGGGACAAGAGCTGTCAGTGGTAATAACCAAAGCTGTCAGTTCTTGCCATTTCTGGAGATCAGCTGCTGGCCCACAAGGTTGACAAGAGTACTGGAAATTCAGGAAAAGCTTTTATTTGACCTTTCAACACATCCCTTTCCTAAATACCCACTAAACATTATACCACATTTTTATAAAAGGTTTCTTGGGGTCTTCAGAACACCACATGCTTTGTAAGTGTCAAAACTTTTTTGTAATTATGGAAATCATACCTTGAAAATTGAATTTAAACAAAACACAAGTAATTTAGGTACCAGAGAAAAGGACAGAAAACACATTTTTCTAGCACACTGATACTGATGCAAGTGGTAGAGAGTGCTGGACTCTTCAGTGCTAAATGATGATGATATATGAAGAAACTAAATTAGGTACTTGATTAACCCACACTCACACACAAGCAAAGTATTTTAAAGAAGTAAAACTTAATTCAACAAAACAGTATGGGAGGGAAAGCAATACTGGAAATTGTAATACCAATGTGGTAAACATAAACATGCCTCTATCAACTGGTTAGCAAATTTTTATCTACCTCCCATGCAACACCAGGAAAAAAAGTTAGTACTTCTTTCTGAAGTGAGAATCTTCAATTTGAATTTGATGCTCTGAAACATCAGAATAGTAACTGCATTTACAAGTGCAATTTTCCCGTATTTAAGCAGGCTTAGCCTATTTATGATGTTACTGAACAAGCCTTAAATGGTTTGACTTCTAATATCAAATCAAGCACATCTCACAGGATGCTGACAGTGAATGTAAAAATCAAGGCTTTATATTATGTCAGAGCAGAAGCCACTGTTTCCATTTAAAAAAGTTCTCTCTTTCTGTTTTCTTATCTTGCAAACTAATGAAAGTAAAATTACTTTAAAATTCTGAATCATATTTAAAACGCTAAAAAATATATACAAAGAGCCCCATACTGAATTCAGTCTATATGCTATAATTACATCATTTAGGGCAATG
Source organism: Aleadryas rufinucha (assembly GCA_013397815.1). Classification (NCBI taxonomy): domain Eukaryota; kingdom Metazoa; phylum Chordata; class Aves; order Passeriformes; genus Aleadryas; species Aleadryas rufinucha. The sequence goes on from VZTH01001625.1 coordinate 96,655, forward strand.
GGAAATTTTAGTCAACTTGAATCTAAAAACAGTTTCTAATGTTGTGTGACCATTTAGTGTTGAAAGAAATCTCCGGGACCAATCAATGTACATGCAAAGTTAGTATGCTTGCTCCTTCTGCTGAATTTGCTTTTTTATTGCTTAAGTGAGCAGAAATACAACTGTATTAAATACAACAGAGTATTATTACAACAAGTTAATATACTGCATTGAGTATAAGACCAAGGTTCATTACATAAAAATTGTTAGTATGTTGAGTGTGACATACAGCCCACACTGTACTGCTGCACTTATTTTCTTGAACTGGTAGCTCGAGTTACGATTTCTAGGATTGATTCCCCAGACCCTAGTATTTCTCAGTGTATGTCTTTAAGGCATTAATTCCATGAGAAGTCAGACATACACAGGGAAAGGCTTCAGGACGAGTGAAAAAAAAATAACACCAATAGACAATAAATAAACAATTAACCCAATTATTTTTCATAAAGAAAAACACATACATGTAAGCATATAGAGTGATAAAAAGAAAGCACAAAACTCAAATATCCAAGTGATCCTGTAAAAAATAATAAATTTCTGACAAAGAACTCTGTATTAAAAGTGAATTCAGAAAGTCTCTGCTAAGATTTAAGAATGCTGTTCAATACGATAGTATTCTATTTGCAAAATTACAGTTCTGAAATGGCTGACAGTGTCAAAGAACACTGCCTACATATTATGAACAGCCTCTGATTGCCTCTATTCACAGAAACTTCTTAATAGAACCCTAGTATCTGAAAGACTTCAAATATATTAATTTGAATATATATTATCTGTATCAGAAATGGCTACAGACTATCCAACTTGCAGAAAGTGATACCAGTTGCAGATGAAATAAAAAGCCTCAATTTCTTAACTTTTCACAACAGCACTAGCCTGCATCTTCTTCCTTCATTTTGTTTGCAGTTATTATTTTACTGGACCCAGAAAAATTAAAATATAAACTAATGTACAATATATAAATCCCCCTTGTAAAAGAATAAATTAACTCAGAAATTACTGTACCAAGAGACTATACTACCATAGTCTCAGCCAGCATCATTTTTGCTCAAAAACACAGAGAACAAAAACTGAGTAAGTATGAATGCTGAATTACATTTCTACTAACTCTGGAATATGGATGAAGCACCTTCATAAAGACAAACATAGTCATTAGCACATTGATGCTGATTACCTCCCTGGTATCTGGCAGAGTCTTGAACAAAATCAGAAAATCATCTAGCCACACATCTTTAACCCGCATGCCAGCATGTGTCAGGCAACTTAATGAGGCTACAGTTTGCCAGTCTCCTTCAGCAGTTCTTCAGTCTTTGTCTTGGTTGTAAACATTCTGCCCACCCAAACACTACTGTTTCTCTTCTGGTGCTCTTACAGAAACCAGCTGATAAATTAGATTACAATGAGAGACAGATGCACGAAAATAATAGTAATTCCAGTTCCAGCTAGGAAATAGCAGTAACTGCCATGTCCGATAAAACTCTTAATTACTTCCTTCAATCAGTAAGCAGACATGTTCTTAATGGCCACTGATTCTAAGACAGCTCTTACTTTCCTAACAAAAATACATCCTTAACTATCAGGAGGACAATCATCATGCAAAGAGGAAAGACTTTACGATTTCTTGTCAGGATGTTGCCACTTTCACATAAAATTAATACACCAGGAAGTTAGCAAACTACTGGATGAGATGGAAAACATCTTGGTATTAGAAAAATTCTTGACTCAAAACTGTCATCATATCATCATCTAGTCAGATTATATCATACACAATCCATGCTTAAATAGGAAATTCACAATATGTTACAACCATAATGTTAAAAAAGCATCAGTAGGCAAAAGGAATATAATCTCTAATTAAAAAAAGAGCATTTTTACTGCAACCTGCCACATATTAAATCTTTAATTACTTTACTAGATGAAACTTAATATTAATATCATCCTGTAAATTACCATAACATTTTCTGTCTAGCCCTCAAGGTATCCAGACATATATGATACAGATCATGGGTCTAAGCTGTCTTTAATTTTCAGAAAGATGCTTAACAGCTAATTGAAGTATCATGCCTGGCAAAGCTATGGCTCACATCAAAACTGAAAGAGAGAGTATAGCTTTCCTAAACTAGTGAGACAGAAGACACAAATCAATTACTTCAGCGCTGAAACAAGGAGGGAGATGTACTAAGGAGAGGTCAATTGAATTTACAGCAGTCAGCTCAACAATGCCTAACTTACCAACTGAAAGTATAATACTGCTTAGTTACAAGAAGAATCAATTAACAGGCATGCTCTCTGAAGTCAAGAAAATTGATAAGCAGTAAGAAACAGCTACTGTTAATGAGAAGTAATTGAGAGGGAAAAAAATTCAGGTAAAAATTGCAGGTAAACACTGAAGTATGCAACAACATTGGAATCAGACCCGTAGTCACAGACATGGCATCAGCTCCAGATTATCAAACTGTCTAAGGGAGTGTGAGAACTAATCTCCAGTTCTGCCAACTGAGGAGATTCTGGAAAACAGCACCTGAAAATTTTGTGCTTTACAGAACTAAAATGGTACAGTGATGTGAAAAAGGAACACGTTTGTATTCCATTTTGATCTATACTTTTGATGCACGTTTCCATAAGCTTCACAAGTCACATTTAATAGAATAAAGTAGCTTTATTCATCAACTTCAGGTGGCTGTATATGTGATTTCTGGGTAAAGCAGATTTACTTTTTACATTTACTTCAGAAAAGAAAATCCCTATGTTGGGTACGTTTCTTAGATTTTTGTAGCCTGTCTGCACAAGGCAGTGACTCTCTAAATGCCTATATATATGGTCTCATAAAACCACAAAATTATCATCAGAAAAATTTATTAAATAGCCCACTCACCTTCATCACTAATTGCTTGCTGTTTAACCAAAGTCATTGGAGATCTAGCCGGGGGTTTATGTAGAGGATGACGCCAACTCTTAGATATTTTCTTTCTTTCAACTTCCTCTGACTGAAAGAAAAAAACCCAACTAATTTAGTATGTAATTCTGCATAATTAATTACAACAAAACAAAAACATTCTTCTGTAAACAAGCACAGATGTCAAGTCTGTAAATACTACCACAGTATACTTGAAGGACCTTTAGTGTAGCAATACAACACTTGTCTCTAACAAAGAACATATATTTTAATTTAAAAAGTGCAATCCTTGTCACACACAAATCATTTAAGGTGTAAGTTACTGCAGCCCTTCCCAACTTACAGAGCATAAATCCTGCTTTGCTGAAGTGATGTTTGAGAGGAAGATCAGCCCAAATAATTCTGCAGACATGAAGTACTAACTGTGGCTAGAAAAATGAAGCAGAAACTCACTGGCTTAATTTGTGAAAGATTACAAAATTCCTCAGGAGTAAAAAAAAGAAGATCTGGAGTTCAGATAAGAAACCGAGAGTCCTGACATACGATTAACATGTATGATGTAGTATATGAAGAAATTCTTTCCTCCCTCAAACATCCCTATGTACATTCAGCTTAAAGTTATTGAAGCTTCAAGAACTAAGGCCAACACTTCAAAGTCTTGAAGTGCCACTGGGGAAATCCCAATGTAAACAAGCTATTGATGGTGTCTGGAGGTTCAGGACCAGAGGAAGGGCAAGGACAGTGGCAGAGGTGTGGGAAGGAATGAGTTTCATGCAATTCTTAGGGACCACAGCATTCTGTGCCTGAAGACCCTGAATCTAACCTAGCAGATTATACACACACTCCTTGAAGTAAATTACAAAACATTATATTTACCATGATAAGCAGAGGGCAGAAGATGTAGTTAATGTACAGGACAGGTTTATGGTCTAAATCAGTTAGCAATAAAGTAAAAAGAGAACTGTGAGGCGATATTTAAATTGCACTTGTACAGTACATTTCTTCACTTAAAAGAGAAAGAAAGAGTATGCAATAATACTGCAGAAAATCTGAAACCTAGTATATAAATGGCTGAAAGGCACAGAAAGAGATAAATATAATCTCTAATACATGTTAATTAAAACATTGAGATGTTTATACTGCTCCTTATTACAGTGGAAAGGCTGGAGCCAAGATTATTAAAACTCACAACATTGAAAAAAATCGTTAGAGCACAGTTCATGTATGTGGAAGGGGTCAGCATGATTTTTAGTTTGGCTTCTGAAATATATTCCCCATGAAGTCTGGCAACTTGGCAGTGGATTTCCTGCTTTCTCTCTGCCAAACTGAGATTCAGCTCACCACTCAGAAAGCTACTGCGACAACCACCACAGCTTAATTTTTCATTTTGCATCCCGAAGTCAAAGCTGGCCAGACGTCATAGCAGAATAGAAAGAGTAAAAAAAGGCCATATGTTTGTAGGTGGCCCAAAGAGAAAACATTACTAAAACCTACTATTTAAAAATTGAAAATATACATTCCTTTCAATAGCGCAATCTCTTCCTTTGAGTGTTTCCTTTACATATTTCAGTTCATTTCCAAAATCCAGGAATAGTAAGTAGGCAAAGCTTACAGCCCTGCTCATACTGGCAGAAAGTGAGTACTTTGAGGGAATAGCTTTGAGAATAGCTGCTGACACTTCAGATTCATAAATATAAAGTGAATTTACTAGACATATAAAATAACAGGGAAAGATAAGTCAATAAGCAAACTCCAAACACAGTCTGCTTTCGGATCAAAATTGCCACTCTTGCCTGAACACTTCAAAACATGTTCAAATTATCATCTGATTAAAATCATGCATATTCTTAAAGACTTTAATATGGATATCATGTCTCATTAGAAAAATGCTCATTCATATTTCATTAAATCAAGAATACATTACTATTATGATGTGATTTGCTTGACATACACAAGATGTTTCCATGCTGTCTTCTTCATGCTTTTTTATAATGGGCACTTTTCCATGTTCCAAACAACTTCCAGAACTTTCTGCATTGCTGATATCACCTTCTGTGGAGACACTTTCCTCTTTATCTGGATTTTCTGCTTCAGAAGTTTGTCCCTCTGCTTTATGGTATGGTATGGATGAAACATATTGATCCTGAGGTTTCAAATTCTCTTCTTTTCTACAGCTATCAGAAGCAGGGTTGCTGGCCACAGAATCTTCAAGTGTAAAGCAAGAATGACTGGAATCTATCTTGTCCTTATCTTCCATTTTTGTTTTCTCTAGCACAGGAACAGGACTCAAAAGTGAGTCTGAAGAAATGCTTCCTATGAATCAAGAACATGATTTGTTAATAAATCCCACTTTACATTACCATATTGAATTTCACAGCAACCTAAATTATGCAAATTCAAAGCATGGTTCCTCATTTAGAAATCATATGAAAGAGCATTTGGTGGAAGAGCCTAGACAAATGTGGAGCACAGGTTTTAACAACAAATAAATTAAATGTAAATGGTTTGAGTTTGGAGTATGAAATATAGTTTTGATCATTTAATCAGTATTTTGCATTTGAATTATAACAGATCTTCATTTAATTCAAAATAATCAATATTCATGTAGCTTCCTTAGTCTTTACTCACATTGCCCATATGCACTTTGAGTTAATGGAAAAAAATATAAAAGGCTGGTATATTGAACCTGATACCCTGCATTTTATACCGATTATGCCTGTTTAAAAATGAAAATAACCAAAGATTAATGGTTTATAATTACAAAGACATATTTCAAATAGATACCAAGAACATTTTTAAAACAACAGCATCAGTCTAAAAATGAAAAGCAATTAACATGATTTTATTTTTAAAAAATTAGCATATTGTATATTCTAGTGATATTGAAGAGTGAAATTGTGTGGATTTTACTTTACAAAAATTCTTCCTCTGCTGATGCTTACATTGGAAAGACAGAACAACAAGCTAGAGAGGTTACTCAAAAAACATATTTCTGAAGAACTCTGGCACACACTGCAGTGAATTCTGATTCCGCAGCACATCCATGATATTAAAGAAAACAGTTTCTGTTAAGTCCCTTGCCATTCTTTCTTTACAAAGGTTACTTGAACTTGTTTTTTCTGAAAAATTTCCTTTTCAGATCAAATGAATATAGAATTTAGTAATACAAAGACAATACTAAAATGTAATCTCTGGGCACAAACAGCACTGCCTCAACTGAGTATAATGGACATACTAGCCAGAGACAATGCAGAACAAACTACCTTCTTCAACATGAGTAATGGAACTTCTATCATATCTAAAAACGTCCTTTTTCCTACGAAGGTCCAGGCACTACCCTTTAAGAGGACAAAGGAGAGAAGGCAGCTCTCCACTCTTCTCTGCTTTTCCTTCCCTTGCCAATAAACACAGAATGAGTGATAACTAAATACTATTTTCTTTGTGGTCACAAACATTCCAAACCTCTATTAATAGTTGTGGGAAGATGTACAGCAATAGCACCTTTAAAAGAAAAATATTATTAGAACAGACCTGGAAATGCTTTGATAGAGCACCAGATAATTTGTGCAGAGGAATTTCTAACCCTCCATGTTGCAATATCTTGTTATCTTTATGTGAATCAATCACGGTGATTATCACCTCCAAGTAAGCATTAACACAACCATCAATACTCCCAATAATGAAAATACTCTCTACATGCAATTTGAAAGTAAATTTTCAGTAGCAATATAAAACAAAACGGGACTGCTTCTAAACTTGAAGTTAGAACTGCAGTTTGCCTTATGAACAGGAATGAGGAACTATATTGGAACTACAATGGAATGTGAAATAGAATAAATTAAGTCCAGAATAGACCAAGTATATTAGTACAAAAATGGTTGGGGAGGGGGAAAAAAATCGTTGCCTTGAGAAGAATTTTATAACTTGCTCTATCAGACAGCTCCAGAGAAAATTAAAAGAAATCTGGAGTCTCAAAATAGAGCATTTTTATCTATGGAACAGAAATATAGGTATAGGTATAGAACACTTCTAATTTATAGGTTCATCATGTAAATACATGTAGCATACTTGCAAGCATATACATTCTGTACTGTTTGAATAGTGTTATGACATTCTGCATCATTTTCAGATCAAAAACATTTTACTTTAACACATATGAGTCCGCTGAAGAAATAAAATCCACAAAACCTCATTCTTTTTGCTCCTTTAAAAAAAACCACTTCATTAAAAGAGTTCAGGTGGTATTACTCTCAACTCAGAATATTAACTTTGGTCTTTTCTCTTTCTTACTGAATATCAATCTTCTCTGCATAAATAACTCTCTGTGTAAGTATTTTAGTATGCTACTCTAGGATAATACTTCAGTTTAACATCCACTAATTTGTGGCATTAGAGTATAAACAGGCTACAACTTATATGTGAAACATAATCAGTCCTTATCTCACCTGCAACCTTGACATGATCCAATAAATGTTGATCCAGATGCATTCTACTACTGTTTTCTTCTTCCCCAGAAGGCACTCCTGTGTTTACCACTCTCACTTTTTTTTCAGATCCTTCACTGACCTTGAAGCCATGAGTAGCTGCTTCAGTCACTATGATTTCTGCATCAGCTACCATAGCAGATACTCTCTTGTCCTCTGGAGTTTTTAGCTTTTTAGATCGAGATCTGGTGTGCTGGAAGCTGTTATAGGAGATATTACTGTCAGAGGAGAAAGGCTGTCTTGGATAAGATAAAACATCTACCAATATATGTCCCTTTCACCTGTTTAAAGTGGTAAAAAACTGACAATTTTTCATCTTTTTGTGTTGAGATAGTGCTACAATTTATTAAGTGATAGATTAGCAATTGATTGGATTTAACCTTATAATCTTTTATCACCATTCTATAGCAAAGTTGTTAAACTCTAAAAGCAAAACAGTCTTTAAGTAACTATTACTTAACTAGTACCCAAACTAGCTTTTTAATAAATCTTTCTTTTGAACCCAAAAAAGAACTATCCTTACAAGAGTAATGAAGACAAAACTCTTCCAGCAGCAGTAAAATCAGGTGATACTTCCAAATCCTAATGCCAATAAAACACTAGTCTGAATACCCTCATAAAAGCTGATCTGTTTGGAAGTTTTCAAATGAGTTTTAACACAACCAACAAGCATCTGAAAAAGGCAAAAATTATTATTACCAAATATGTTGAAAGGCTAAAATATCAAGCAATATATATAATTATTCTGCGTTAAAAAAAATAAAGTTGAAATTAAAGATTCAGTGCAAGTTTTTGCACCCTCAGAAGTATAAGGGAAAGCTCAGGGCAGGAGAAATAGCAAACCAGTAGGTTCATAATTTATGTGCTAAGAATAAATATAATAGGAAATTAGTCCAGTTTCAAATTCAACTATGCAACACAAAAGGAGATTTTAATGTCATGATACAGTAGGTTTCAAAGCTCGTAATACATTAGAGAAAAAAGCACAACTATCGCAGATGAATTTCACAAAGTTTTAAGTGAGTTTTACAAAGGTCTTGCATCTTAGATCCTACATATCTCCAGAAACACATTTTGCTACCCCTTAAATTTTATTCTGTGTCTGCAAATGTGTATCTTTCAACACACTCTTTATAAAATAGTAATTTCCAGAAAATTTGCCCTAGTATGAGACAACCATCAGTTCACATTGTAAATAACAGAAAGTATCATTACTATTTACATGCAGGCATTAGATGCTATATAGCAGCAATGTATTTCAGCCATAAATGTCAGAGTTAAGCTCTCCCTGTTGCTACATTCATGAAGATTCCCATAGATGGTATTTTTATTTTCACTTTGCTGGAACTTGTATTATTCCCATAATCAAAATGATAATTTCAATTGACACATTACACTAGAAATGAAGCTGAATAAACATTTTATCCTCTGCAATGTACACTGTTACCACGCCTGAACAAAAGCCGACTCAAGATTTAAACAGCACTGGAATTGTGTTTACTAGCTCAGCAAAGTGCATAAATCAGCCCATGTGTTCCTGTGACAAAACTTTCAATGCAATTATTAGAAAATCTTTGTTTTTACTCAGAACCAGCTACCCATAAGGGTACTACCAAATGAATCACTGCTGGTACAAGTGGGAATTTGCATTCACACTGAACAATAAATACAGGGAAACCTACTACAGGGAAAAATAACATTCACCTAGTTAAACAACAGAATTACTCTCTCTGTGAGTCCAGGTTAGTATTATACATATACTAACAAACTGGCTGTTCAACAGCTTCAATGGTTGTCTTCAAGAACTGATTCTACCTCACAGACTAGCCTTACCCAGAACAAACTCTGTGTTATATTTTCAGTAATGATGTTCCACTACAGTGCCAGATGATCCCTCACTTTACAGGTTGACTTTCCTATCCTTTCCTCAAAAATATACTAACTTACAAAGAAAATGAGGAAGTTTGGTTTAAGACCGAGTTATAAAAGCAACTACACTGTAAAACTATTTGAAGAAGGAAAAAGATCTTAAAAAAGTCAGTATTATCTCCAACTCAAAAAACTACACTACATAGGTAAGTAGATACCAATAAAACTGCCCACCTTTGGCTAGAAATTAAGTAGATCTTTATTAGATAATGAAGAAGAAAATCCATAAAGACGCTGTTAAGTAAGACAGGAAAGCACAACTGTACAAAAAATGTTTCTGCAATGCAGACAAAAACTATAATGCATCTCAAGAAAATAGCTATGAAACTGCTTCAATAGGTCAAAGCTTTTATAGTTTCAATGACAAGCTAAGAAACTTTATTCTCCTAATTTTCTTAGTGGTGTCAGCACCACCAGCTGAGATTTAGACCTTATTATGATCTGCCACTGACCTGTGGTAGACAAAGACAGGTTTTGGCTGCAGCACCAGAAGAGCGCAACAAATAGGCAGTAGTACCTCCTTAAAGTTAAATGGCAGTGAGGGCTAAGACTATCACTAGAGACTTCAAACAGCTGGTGGGATTCTGTCACAGCTTTATGATAAGATTTTCCTGTTTAACCTTTACCTCAGCTCTTACGAGTCTTCTCCCTCGTTTTTTGGTTGCAGTGATTGCTAGAAACAATGGCAACCATTCACACCTTGAATGTTTTACTGGAATAACTTTTACTAAAGAGAGATATTAAATGCAACACTTGAATCCATTTTGTTGTTCTCCATAATCATTAACTTTAGGTACACACAACTTATAAGTTAAATTAATTTTTCACAATCACTCAAAAAAGAAGACTGCCTTGTGCCCAGGTCCATCTTAATATAGAAAACAGAAAAACCATTTTTGTCTAAAGTAAATGAATTAAAAGAAAATATGTGATGTGGTTTTAAGTCCAGCTGGAAGTTAAAATCCATGTAGCCATTCCGCTCCCTCCAGCCCCTCCAGTGAGAAGGAGAGAGAGAGAGAGAGAGAGAGAGAGAGAGAGAGAAAAGACAGAGATTATGGGTTGAGATAACAATTTACTGGAAACAGCAATGAGATAAGAAAATTAACAGTAACAGCAACAATACTAATAATAGCAGTTTATATAAGCAGGGGACAACAAACAAAATGCTCACTGAGTTCAATCAACCTGATCCAGAGCCATGAGGCTTTCCAAAACAAAAGGACATTGTGGTCCCCAGGCCCTGGGCACGCACCACTACCTTTCTCAGAAATGAGAATCCCTTTCTTCTGTCCCCCAGCAGTGATGTGTGTGGTAGAGAACAATGTCGGCACACCCACACAGCTCCAAGCCCCATCCCCTCACTGCTACTATGAGAAAATAAAATCTGTTGTGGCCAAAACAAAGACAAAATTAGAGGAAGTGGCCAAAAGAAAACAAAAAGGACAATGCCATCAAATTAAAGACTATTAAATAGACAGTAAAGAAACATAAATACCTCTTGGGAACATTCTGTACTTTCCTTCTTCTCTGTAGCCAGATCTTTACTTCAGGTGTTGATTCAGGAGTTGGTTTTGTATGATCAATGGTATATAAATCCTTGCCCTGTTTCCACAGCTGGTATCTGTCTGGTTGAAACTTCCTCACAAAGACATCCATGGATATTGACACCATGTCTCTCCTACAAGAGCACTGCAAAATGAGAGGAATTTGTAAGTGACAAGTACTGGAATATGCCACAATTTACAATTTTAAAAGTCCAGAACAAAAATCTCACAGGTAAAACCCAATTCTATTTTAATCAATATTTTCCTTCTTCCCTTTTCCTCAATTTTCAAGAGGAAAGGATTATTCAAGAGAAAACACTATCTGAATAAATGTGTCACACTAGGATTCCCAAAAGTACTTAAGGACACTCCACTGTTTCATTAACTCCTATGGGTTAAAACCAGAAAGAAACTACAGCATTTCTTTCTGCTCTATTAGCTGGTTTTGATAATTTTAAGCAAACTACCATGCTGAATCCAGAGACTGCACATATCTTAGGTGACATCACAATTTTACCTTTAAAAATGACTCATGGTATCCAGTTAACCCAAAGGTCTTTACAGGCCTTTACAGTCCCAGCACTTAACTCTTCAAAACATAAATGCATACAAGTACCACATCAAGTTACAGTTTTGCCCATTTTTTTTCTACTAAGAGTAAAAAGGAAGCAAGAGAGAGGACTATTATGTCTAAGGTCTGGAAGCGTGTGCTGTATCCACATAATCCCACCCACTGTACAGTGCAAACCCTAAAATCTCATGTAGTACTTTCTTCATCAACTTTAATCGAATCCCTGATTTTAATCCCCCAAGGAATTTTTGCATTGTTTTTCTTATGCATCTGAGTGGAATATTTCAGACCTATTTGAATAGAATCTTAATAGTCATGAAAATGCAAAGGAGCCTCCACTTGAAAGAATGTAGATGCTGAGTCAATTTGCAGACTAAAGTCATTGTACTCAATACTCAAAAACACTTAACAGTAGGAGACTACATTAAGTAAATCAATATGTCTACAGCACATAAACTATCATAGTGGGTTAACCCTGGTTGACTGCCAGGTGTCCATTAACTTGCTCTCCCATTTCCCCTCCTCAGCAGGACAGGGGGAGAAAATAAGATGAAAAATGTCACGGGTTGAGATAAGGACAGGCAGATCACTGACCAATTACCATCTCTGACTTCTCTTGAGGAAATTATATCAATTTAATGCCAATTAATAAGAGATTATGACCGTGAGAAATGAGAAAAAAACTAAAACCCTTCCCTCACACCCATTTTTTCAGGCTTTACTTCACTCCTGACTAGTGTCTGCAGGGATGTTTCTTTCACATTTTCCTCACTCCTTTTCCTCACAGCTGCTGCAGAGTGATTTTTATTCTTCCTAAATTTGCTATCACGTGAATGCCACCAGAGTCGCCGACAGGCTCAGTTTCGGGCAGCAGCAGGTTCATTTTGGAGTCAGTTGGATTTGGCCCTGTCCAGTGTGTGGACTGCTCCTGATCTGCTCTGATATAAACAACTGCTGAAGCAACACTACACTACTAAAACCTTGCCACAAAAGCCTTAGCAATTTTTTTTCAAAATGAAAGCAAATTTGGCTAAAACATGGCCTTACATTAAAAAACTTTGAAAGAACTTTGCAATAGCTAAATAACTCTGTTAAAGCACAAAACTGAGACAGTATTTTCTTTCAGGTAATAAGAGATGTATAGAAAAACCTGGTAAATGCATGGCCTGGCTTTATGCTTTACTACAACTAGTTTTATTACATTTTTTTAAACAAGCTGAAACACACAAAGGACTGAATGCAACTTTCCTACTAGCTAGGTTTCTGTGCACTGAATGCAAATTTCTTTATCTACTATTTCCATCTATCATTTCTAGTTCACCCTTCTTCTTCTTGAAATTCCTAAGATAAATAATGAAAAAGCATCTGAGATGTGTTAAAAATGCTTGCTTTCCTTTCAATATGTCAACATTGATATGCTGCATATTCACAACACTGCCATCTAATGGAGGATGGAATGGAAAGAAGGAAAAAAATTCAACACAGAAATTGTAATTTTATGCAGCTGCCTTTAATTATAGTTTTTCTCCAAAATACCACCTGAATGCTTCCTTTTCAAGCAACATGCATATACACACTTACATACACACTCTGAAAGAAACTCAAACATATTTGAAATAGTATGTTGCATTCAGAGAGTCCTTGATTGGTCACAATGAACAGTAAAAAAAAGCAATGAAGACACTTCTGTATACTGGAAACGTGCATAGAGGTCCATAGTAATATTTTTAGTTTTTAAAACTGAAATTTGTAACATAAAGACAAGCAACAGTGGATTTTATCTCCCTTTAATGCACAAAATCTTTTCGCATTCAAGCCCTGTTGCAATAGACCAATAAGAAATTATGGTTAATGCCAAAATTTTGCTGTTAAACACCAAGACTTCCAGTGCCTTGAGAGAAAATAATTACTTAAGTAAGCACTGAAGCATTATGGAAAAAAATACATCAAGAATACAATGTATTCTATGATGGAATGATAATAATATATTAAAAGTCAAAAAAAATCCCATCTAAATGGGACACAATTTCTTTAATCTTTGTCTTCAATCTTTGTCTTTCAGTAATCTTCGGTCAGTTTCCACTTCATTTTAATAGAACTACTGCAAAAGAATTAACAAACCCAGGAAGGTATTCGAAATAGAGTAGAATTTTTTTTAAGTTTTCAAACTTTTAAAACACACTTTTGAGTAAAAAGTAATGGAGTAACATCATGCTCAACAGTATCATGGCCCAAAAAAACCAGAAGACAGGCTTCTAGGCACTGAAGAGTGGAAATATTTGGAATCATCATATCAGACAACATGAGCAGGTATGTTCTGAAAATAATTTCTACTCCTATTTCCTCGAACGATTCAAGAAAAAAAAAAAACCACCACAAACACAAAAACTGTTGCTTTGATAAATAATCTGGAGGATCTTTCGTTCTTCTTCTTGGTGGTGGTGGTGGTGATGGTTTTCACTGTTTTTAATTCATTTCTCATTGGACTGGCTTGTAGCTGGCAGTTGTGTCACTTCCTGCTCCCAACTTGAAAAAGTGACAGAAAGATTCTCTCTAAACAAAACTAAACAGCATTCTGTTGAAGCAGGCTCCCCGGACAAACACAAAACTGGTATGTTCCTGTCTACTAAAGTACTCACAGAAATTTTTTTTTTTTTGAAAACACTTGTGATTTTTTTTTAAGTAAATGCAAAATCAAAGTAGTTGGACTACCATGTAAAAGGCAGCTGATGTCACCAACAATAAATTTCACAACCTTTGCACTGGTAACAATTATTTTCTATATGCAATAGAATTAGTTTGATACTTACTCTTCAATCAAAGGCTAGTATGACAATCAGAATACTGAAGAAAATGAAACTCCTTCATAATTCTTACTACTAAATTCTTACTCTCAACATCATCAGTGATACCACTACTGTGAATATTATTTCTCCTGCCATAAATATACAGCTTGAAGGTAAGTAATTCAACTAAAATTTATTAGTAAGGGCAAATCTTTACAGAATGAATTGGAAGAAAAAAGTTTTAGCAGCTTTAACTAACTGGCATAAAATATATGTGAGAGTTATTTGTGATACAAGAAAATCACCTAGGAGAGACATACGCAGCCAAAAGAATTTTTTCAAACACATGCTATTTGTGAATGGAAAATAATTATTTTATCGTTTTAAAAAAATAAATAAATTTCTTTTTTTTCCATTTTGGACTCTGATTCAGGAAAAAAATAAAGAATATACAACAAGCTTCTAGACTTATATATATTAAACACAAACTTAAGCTCATTCTAAAATACCTGAAGTGCCTAAGAACAGTCATTATAAAACATTTTATTTCATTAGGAACCAAGTGCACGACTTACGGGTCCTTCTAGCTTTTCATCATTAATATTTAATATTAATATTTAATGATGAAAAGCTCTTTCATAAAACATGTTACCCAATTTTTAAAACTAACATAAAAATACTCCATCTGTACAGTATATCATATTTTGCTGCAACAGAAAGCAAATAGATGGTTTATTATTTGATTAGTAGTAGGGGAGTAGTATTTCTTAGTACCATAGTTTTAAGCATGGAAATATATGTCCAGAGCCAATCTTTGTGATTTGCATTTTTATCTTTTAGTTCAATGAAGCATACTTCTGATGTACCTTGTAAGATATGAACTGATGTCTTTGTTCACAAAAGCACCTTCTCCACCAAAACATTAGTTGTTATACTACTTAGTGTGTTAAAATATTTAACACACAAAAGCTTAAAATATCTGAAGGATTTTGAACATTTTGCACTAAGTATTGGGTCTTGTTAATTAAAATGTGATTTTCATTATACCTGAAACCTATTTTAGTTAAAAGTCTTTCAATGTTTTAATTTGAAGAATAGTAGTACTTCATTAGGCTATTTTTTCCCTTCACTTACATAATTTCAGGAAGAAAGCATCACCTAATTCACATTGCAACTGCACAATGTAGGTAAACCACACACCTGTGGAACATCATGTGGAGGCTACCAGTCACGGGAAATGCACGGGAAACAATGGAAAGTTCTCTTTGTAAAGAATAGACTTTTACAAAACAGTTACAAAAGCAACAAATCAGCAGGATGAGGCAAGCATTAGGCTGGTAACCTTCTTTACATTACCTAAGTCTCAATCCACAAAGCATGTCCTAAAATTATTTAACCAAGCTATTTTTCAGTGATACTCCTTCCTAACTGCTTATAATGACTAAAGCTTTCTTCAGAGAACAGTGGCAATGACGTATTTATTGCAGACAAACATTTTAAATAATTTAGATTCTTCTTACCAGCTTCAACTACATGCAATAGATTATTTCATGCACTATATCCCACTCTTGCAATACTTTAAATGAACCACATCCAAACAATTTAAAAAATGCATTTTGATAGAAAACATTTTAAAGGTGCCGTAACTGGAACTGCTTCCTGTGGAATTCCAGTAGAAGTGCTTGATAGGTACTGTTTACTAGGAGGAAAGAATTTAATAAATCCTGGTAACAGTAACTGTCCTTTGCTATAGAATCAGGCTGTGATGTATTTTCATACTAATCTTCTGGCAACTTGTAAGCAGTGTTGCAGAAACCTTTGGTATCATCTGTACAAGCACTGAGAAAGCAAGCTTTCCTTTGGTAAATCACAGACAGTACACTCTTTCCCTGACACATCCAGTCACACACAACAAAAATACAAATGCAAAACACCCCTCTTTAAGGTCATTTTTATATTACAGAAAAAAAAATCCTATTAAATTCATTATTTGCATTCATATATGCATAAGCAAACAGTCTGCAATATTTTTTAAATAGTACCTTACAAAATATCTGGCTTTTTTCCTTAATTCCTATTTCTAATTTATTTTACACTTACACATAATGCCACCTACACATTCCTACAAAAAAAGATTCAGTTTGTACTATGTAGAATTGATTCTATCAGTATCAGTTGCCATTGCAAAAATGTGGTCATTTTTCTCCCATTCCTTCAAAAGCTGGACAACAGAAACAATGTGACAAGACACAACTAAAGGAACCCCACATTTTCTTAAATATTCCACCTCACAGCCCTTCTTCCTCTTTATCCTTTACTGGTATCGCTATCGGCACTACTCTTACCACTTGAAAGATTAAGTCACTTGTTATCAAAGTTTTTTCTTTATTCTGATTTCAGTCTGTATTTCTAGCCTGAATCCTTCTCCTCCTTCACTCACATTCAGTTCTCTGTCCACCTCTGATGTCTATACAAAAGAAACTCTCTCCCTGGAGACTTTACCTCTCTGCTGTGTGTCAAGTGCTCTTGCTCCACCCTTTTCTTAGGTCTCTGTTCTTTCCTTTCTTAGTACCTTTCGACTTCACTTCCCCAGATCCATAAAATGACAGCTTCCATCCCATGTCTTGAACTGCCTACCAATTCCTGTATTTTAAAATGGAATGATTCTGAACATGTGAAATTAGAATTTATTTTAAAGAAATTATTCTCCAGTTGCAGCAGACCAGAATTAACCAATTCCATAATAGCTCCTGAAGTAAGAAAACAGTCTGTGCAATAACACCTGTGTATATATTTTTACATGTATATATATAATTATAAATAGTAACTTGTAGTTGTGCAATACTTAACACTGACACATTACCATGTCACTTATCTTGTTCATACAAACATTACAGTCATTAACATGGACTTACTAACAGAAAGTTTACTATTATCAAACATAAAAATAAAGTCACAAATGACCCAAGTACAGCAATTCTGATAAATTGCATTACTCTTAGCTCACTGATTACAGCAAAGAGAGAAATGTAACATATTGTAGGGTAAGAAGACAATGGAACAGGATACCTAGTACAGGAACATTCCTTCTCTTTTCTCAAGAAATCAAAAGAAAATCAATAGGATATCAATTTTAAAATTGTATTCTAAACATACCACTTGGGGAAAATCTCAAATTAGAACTCGACATATTGCAGAGTAAAGGGGAAGACATACACCTGGTATGAGTAAATGAGCTGAGGAATAGGAAACTTTCTTTTCTTTTAGATAGCTATTTATCAATTAAAATAAACTGTTGCTCCATTGTATTATTTAAGGCCATTTTCTGGCACAATTAGTCTCTGTATCACAACTAGTATCTCCAGTTAGTGTGACACAGCAAGCCAAATTACTGTCAGGACTTTCAGAAGTCTTTTTTAAATTAAGTTTTGGGTTTAACAATAATTGAAGATTCATGGCAATTTAACCAAATGAGTATATGGAATTTTTTTCCCACACAACTCAAATTTTTAGAGAGCTCCAAGTCTAGGTACCACTATTAAAAACTATGGTTGCATTTACATATGGTAATGTTGACAGAGCAATCATGTTGAAAATTCAATACTGTTACTGTATAAACCATAGAGCTGTTGGGCATTCCTCACTGCTGTCTTAAACACATCACAGAAAATGGAGTAGTGACTTGTCCCTATATTAATAAAATTATAAATTATTTTTTGAGTTCAGAAAAAAATTTTTTCTAAGTATTTGGAAGGTGTTCTAAAATTTCATTTCACATTTTTCTCAGGTTTCACCTTTAAGCACCTAGTTCATTGTATAAATAGATGCTAAAGCCAGCAAATTATTATTATCAATAGTAAATCACAACACGTAATGACTTCTGTCTGAGGGACGGAGAAGAATGAAATTAAATTCTCACCAGAGGGAAAAGTTCTGGCCAAGTCTCATGTGAAGCATGTAAAACTCCATCACATTCATTAAGTTTCTCTAAGGCATATGATAAATTATAGCAAAAGCTTGGCTAATTTTTTTCAAGACTTAGATGCTCAAAAATCATCACCCATGTATATCTTGTAGCTTCTGTAAATGCTGAGTAAACAGCAGGATGAATTAACCAGCTTTCTTTATATATCAATAATCTCATTGCTTTAACTGGTATGCATTATTCATAACTGAAAATTCACAGATGATAAGACTACAAAAATTCACTGAACAGATTTATTCTAGATTCTCAATCTACTGAATTTTTTTTTTGCCAAAATGACTTTTCCATCAAGTTTAATGCACCTCATTTGTACTTTTGCTCAGCAAAGTAGAAAAATATTCAGAAAACCTATACACCTTCCAATANTTTTTGAGTTCAGAAAAAAATTTTTTCTAAGTATTTGGAAGGTGTTCTAAAATTTCATTTCACATTTTTCTCAGGTTTCACCTTTAAGCACCTAGTTCATTGTATAAATAGATGCTAAAGCCAGCAAATTATTATTATCAATAGTAAATCACAACACGTAATGACTTCTGTCTGAGGGACGGAGAAGAATGAAATTAAATTCTCACCAGAGGGAAAAGTTCTGGCCAAGTCTCATGTGAAGCATGTAAAACTCCATCACATTCATTAAGTTTCTCTAAGGCATATGATAAATTATAGCAAAAGCTTGGCTAATTTTTTTCAAGACTTAGATGCTCAAAAATCATCACCCATGTATATCTTGTAGCTTCTGTAAATGCTGAGTAAACAGCAGGATGAATTAACCAGCTTTCTTTATATATCAATAATCTCATTGCTTTAACTGGTATGCATTATTCATAACTGAAAATTCACAGATGATAAGACTACAAAAATTCACTGAACAGATTTATTCTAGATTCTCAATCTACTGAATTTTTTTTTTGCCAAAATGACTTTTCCATCAAGTTTAATGCACCTCATTTGTACTTTTGCTCAGCAAAGTAGAAAAATATTCAGAAAACCTATACACCTTCCAATAAATAATGGAAAAAAGGTGTCGTTTTAAGTAACTTCCTTCCAAGAATTTCAGACTGCTTTGCAAATATCTGTGTTCCTTCCTCATAACACAGAAGAAGAAACCAGACCAAAGCAAGGCTTATTTATCACAAGGCAAGCCACTGTCAGAACTGGCACTGGAATATATTCAACTTGCAGTTTTCCTGCTCCAGATGTAAGTCCTGATTTCTAAACTGAAGAGAGGAAAAGACAATATTTTTTTCTGTTCTTAAAGTATTTTTTTCAAGACTCTCCTACCATTCAAATTCTATTAAAGAGCAGGAAAAACAAGAGCAGAAAAATACTAGTGAAAAAGAAATTATGGGGTCCTACAATGTATTTTAAAAGGTAGTAAAACATCAAAAATTTTTAATAATTTGCAGCTATTTATGTAACTTACCCCTTAACCAAAAATGGAAAGGAAAGAAACTAGCTATGTCATGTTCTACCAAACACTATGTTCTATTTAAATCTAAACTAAGTAAGCAAACTGGTATCACTAAGTGATATCAAAAAAACTCCAAACAACAAAATTTAAACAAAACAAAACCAACAACAAACAACATACAAAAGAAAACCATACAAAAGCCATCAGAAAAAAAAAATCCCAACACCAAACAAAATAAGGAAAAAAAAAAACAAACCAAACCAAATAAAAACGCCACAAAAACAGCAAACCACGCTCAAAAATCCCATAGCTCCAACTCTCAAAAAAAGAAGGCAAACAATGCAAAGAAAAAGCATCCATTTTGGAGGAACTTCAAAAGCGAGGGTTTCTGTCAGTGTTAAGTACACCATGTGGCTGAGAACAGTGCTGTGTTAAGGCTGTTCTGAGACTGGGAAGAGAGGTTTCGTAACACAGGTTGTCCAAGTTTGAGAACGTAGTGGAACTAGAGAAAGTAGCACAAAATATCAGTAAGACAGAAACAGCAGAATCCTCTAAAATATATTCCTCTAATAAATACAAACTGCTTGTAAACCCCATTCTTCCACTGAAGACAAGGACACACTTGCTGTAAGCCATACTGCAGGCCTATGAACTAAACGCCTCAAATGTTCCTATCAGGGGAGTGAAGTGGCAAGTTGAGCACAAAAATAGTAACAACATTTAAGAATGAAATCTACTCACAACAAAATATAATGGGTACTATCTTGGAGCACTAGGTTCAAATATTAAAGCTGCTCAAACATACAACTTGCAAAAATAGGAATCAAAGAAGTGAAACCAGAGCATTATGTATCTCACCTACCACAAAGAGAAAAGAGTAACTGAACCAAACAAAAATTCATTGAATGAAGTATGCATTCAAAATAGAGTGAAACTACCCCTAGACATTTTTGGAAGAAATGGAGTGCGTTTCTGTTGACTAAAGCTCTCGAACAAAAAAGCAGACACACTGATGGAAAGCAAAGTCCCTTTTAGCAAGCCCTGGGTTATCAACAAATACATCATTGTCACTAAAGATCCTAGAGAAACATCTGCCAACAGTCATGGAAAATTGAACTCATTCCTAGAAAATATGAGTTTCCAACCAACAAATATGATAGACAAACAGAAAAGCTCAGTGTAAATAGAGACTGCATTCAATTTAAACTCTAATGAAAAAAAATGACAGACCATTCAAAGCAACAGAATTTCTTTTCACTCAAGCAAAGAAAGAAACAAAGGAAAAATTATATTAACAATGCAGGCTTTTCCCTTCCCTCCTTTTTGTCAAATCACTTTTTTTTTAATCACTCACCTTGAGTTCTTATCATAAAGCTTTCATGAAAATGTACTTAAATCATCCTTATTATTAACTGTCATCAAGATACTGTTGTGCTGCATGCTACCTGGAGTCCTATAATCCTTAACATTAAATCTTTATTGCAAAAGATGTGCTTTAATTTTAAATGAGCTAAGACAAATTTGCTGCCTCAATGTAAAGTTCTGCAGGACACAGGAAACAACCCTTATCACCAGTTAGTTAGTAGGTTAAAAATGCCTTGTCTCAAATAGGATTTACACTTAGATGGACAAATTGTGGTACTTCTTAACACAAAATGCACTATTTTCTTAGCGAAGAGAGTCTCACTCATCAAAAGATTGCATTTCCAGTATGTATATAATTATATATCTATACTTATCTATATAAAATATACTAGACAGCAATGACATACTAGTGCAATTGCTTTGTTTCACCCTGCAGAGAATATGACTGAATCCCAAACTCTTTCACCATTTTGCCTTTGAGAAGAATGAAAATTAAGTTCTACATTCCTGTTCTTCTTTCCTCTGGTCTCTCTTGAAGGAAAAGATAGTATTTCCCCCTTTATTGTACCTTTTAATCTAAACATTCTTACTATTGCCTTATCACTTATGTTTTTCAAAATAAGTGTTTTCTTTTAACACATTTATTTGAATGACTGGAGAAAGGGGCCAACGGAACCTCATGCAGTTTAACAAG
>VZTH01001626.1:82-13804 GCA_013397815.1 Aleadryas rufinucha
GAAGGGCACGGTGGGGTGAAGGGCATAGTGGGCTGAAGGGCACAGAGGGGTGCAGGGCATGGAGAGGCGAAGGGCATGGAAGGGGGAAGGGCATGGAGAGGTGAAGGGCATGGAAGGGTGAAGGGCACAGTGGGGTAAAGGGCACAAAGGGATGAAGGGCATGGTGGGGTGAAGGGCACGGTGGGGTGAAGGGCATAGTGGGCTGAAGGGCACAGAGGGGTGCAGGGCATGGAGAGGCGAAGGGCATGGAAGGGTGAAGGGCACGGACGGGTGAAGGGCACGGAGAGGTGAAGGGCACAGTGGGGTACCTGGCCGTGCTGAGAGGTGCGAGGGAGGCAGGATGGGGCATGCAGGGCCACGGCAGCAGTTGTTCACCGCTCCCCACAGGACTGGGATGGATCCCCCAAGCAGCTCATTGCAGCCTCTCCCGTGGTTACAGCGGGTGCTGTTAACATGAGCCACACAGAGACCTGTCATCTGCTTTCAAGGAATAATGTTCTCTTGCTTCTTCTAAGTGGCATTGTGGGAGATAAAACTGTTTCTCAGAAACAGGCACAAGATCTGAACTGACATTCCCTGAGAAAATGAATTCTGTGGCTAATTTCCCAGAGCGCAGGTTCAGCTGAACAGTCAGTGAATGATCCTAATGCAGCGCCCGGGTGTTCATTAAGCTCCAGCTTCAGCTGCTTTGTTCTTGCTGTGTTCCGACTGCAGAAAACTTTGGCCTTGGGGGCCCAGCACAGGAACCCGAGGGACTGGAGTGGGTGTTTGGGAACACATGGACCTGCAGACTGGTTTGCTTTTGTGGGCACTTTATGTTGTCTGGTCATTTACCAAGACCATGGATATTTTTAAATTTTTGAGGCAGAGGAGGCAGATGTGGCTCTGCTTGAGTTTCCCCTGGGACCTGCCCAGCTCCAATGCCTCGGCACAGCTGAGTTCACAGGGAGGTGCTGGAGAGGTGATCATATCACAGCCAACCTGTGAGGTACAGAAATAATGTCATTGAGTCTCTCGTTATCCATTTGCATGATTGACAATAAAAATAATTATTTTAAAGCAAGGAACCAATCATTAAATCTCTGGATACCGATAGTGAGAAATTAACTCGGCATTAATGGGAATGCAATGTGCTATTATTGCGGGTAGAGAAGCAAGTAAGTCACTAAAAAAAGAATGAGAGATGGGCGTAGAGGCTGTACTGAAAGGAAACAGCTGGATATCGATGCATTTGAAACAGGGAAATCCTTCAGAGCAATTGAGAGAAGTTCGGCGCAAAGGTGTTTTCCAGAGCCCCAAAAGCCAACGTTTGGTGATTTCAGACACATTCCTGTATAGGTTATCTTTGTCCTGGCTGAACCCATAACTCGAGTGAAAGGGAACTGGCTGGAGGAGAAATTGCTTCTGGACCTAGGTATTTGCACCCTGGAAACTGCCCGCAGAGCGAGAGCATCTTGCTGCTTTGTCAGGCAAATAATCCTCTATTTCCATCCTAATGAAATGCTCACCTCGATTCCTCCCTGAAGTCATCACATCATCATGTTCTCTCATTGTACTGGAGCACAATCACAGTTTCAAAGGGCTTGGATGAAGCCGATGGGAGCTGGATGGGGGATGTTTTTCTCCCCAACAATAGGCGTTGTTAAGGCTTTTGTGTGCAGCTCCTGAACACCGAGTGGGTAATCTCCGCCAAAGGAAAGGGAAAATCCATAAAGACCATTCCAGCCCTATAGATTGCAGGCGCTTCATTCCCCCNTAGGCAACAGGTAAATGGTCAAGAATATAGGTCTGAAATAAAATGCTTATGACAAACTAATAAAAACCGAGGAAGAGAAAGAAAATTTTCATCAAATTGGTCATTTTGATAGAATTATTTAATAAAANGCCAACCTGTGAGGTACAGAAATAATGTCATTGAGTCTCTCGTTATCCATTTGCATGATTGACAATAAAAATAATTATTTTAAAGCAAGGAACCAATCATTAAATCTCTGGATACCGATAGTGAGAAATTAACTCAGCATTAATGGGAATGCAATGTGCTATTATTGCGGGTAGAGAAGCAAGTAAGTCACTAAAAAAAGAATGAGAGATGGGCGTAGAGGCTGTACTGAAAGGAAACAGCTGGATATCGATGCATTTGAAACAGGGAAATCCTTCAGAGCAATTGAGAGAAGTTCGGCGCAAAGGTGTTTTCCAGAGCCCCAAAAGCCAACGTTTGGTGATTTCAGACACATTCCTGTATAGGTTATCTTTGTCCTGGCTGAACCCATAACTCGAGTGAAAGGGAACTGGCTGGAGGAGAAATTGCTTCTGGACCTAGGTATTTGCACCCTGGAAACTGCCCGCAGAGCGAGAGCATCTTGCTGCTTTGTCAGGCAAATAATCCTCTATTTCCATCCTAATGAAATGCTCACCTCGATTCCTCCCTGAAGTCATCACATCATCATGTTCTCTCATTGTACTGGAGCACAATCACAGTTTCAAAGGGCTTGGATGAAGCCGATGGGAGCTGGATGGGGGATGTTTTTCTCCCCAACAATAGGCGTTGTTAAGGCTTTTGTGTGCAGCTCCTGAACACCGAGTGGGTAATCTCCGCCAAAGGAAAGGGAAAATCCATAAAGACCATTCCAGCCCTGTAGATTGCAGGCGCTTCATTCCCCCGAGGGGTGCAGAGTAAATGCTGGTCTCCCGGTGACAGACGGGCACGGCGCGCCCTGTACCGAGGGGTCCCGCCGCGGGAGGAGGATGTGCGGGGAGGGGGATGCTCAGGGAGGGGATGCTGCCGAAGGAGAAGGCTCGGGGAGAAGGAAGCTCACTGCCAGTCAGTGCTGGCAATGGCAGAAGCAGGCAGGGAAGTTGTTTGAAAGATCTGCTCTTCCTCTAGGCAGTCAGAGGATCCCAGAGCGGGTCTTGGAGCATCTGATGGGGTCTCCTCCCACGAAGCATTTTGCAGACTTTGGACGTGTTAGGTGTTAGTAATCCAAAATCCTTTGAAATTATTCTTAGATTTCAATGCCTTTCTTGAGGCCCAACATTAAGTCTTAAAAGGTGAATGCTTTGAGATGATAACTGGGATGGGATGGGATGGGATNATTGAAAATAGTGCAAGGATCAGTTCTTAAGATTTTTGTAATGCTTCATATAAGTAGCAGAGAGTTTTCTTTCTTTCTGTTTATATTTCGATCAGCCTCCTGCATCAGAGGTAAAATCATTTTGCTTAATTTTAGAAGCCCCTTAATTTTTTCATTACTTCAGAAGCATTCCTCCCCAGCCCCACGGCCTTCAAAGCCCAAGACAGTTGACTAAAGACAAATTAGAGCCCGTGCTTCCTTTGTCTGCTCTAATGAGTGGCTGCCATTACCCTTGCAATGCTTCCAGGACTGTGAGTTCTTAAATGCCTGTTTTCAATAAGGAAGAATATAATTTTAGTTTGGAATGTTTAAAGTTTAATTACACAGTAGCCCCTCTGCAAATCCTCCTTCCCCCTGTTTGCAGGTCGGTGCTTTAAAATAGCTGAGGCGGGGGTGAGCTGGTTCGTGCAGCCAGCACGTCCTCGGGGTCCCTCCCCAGCCACCGCCGCTGTCCCACCTGCGTGACCTGGGGACAGCAGGGGACAACGCTTCTGGCCAGGTTCTTCTTTAGGCAGCCGGCTCCCAGAGCCCTGCTCTATCTCGTGATTTTCAAGTCGTCTGGATGCCCAATAACTTCCCGGCCCTTCCCCGATCCCGACGCACAGCAAACCCCCCGGCAGTGCGAGCTCCGGGCTCAAGAGGGTTTCACAAGGCAAACAATCCACGTTAAAACATGCCAGCACGATGTGTGTTAATAAAGCAATTTTAATGCTTAAGTCAGTGCATTTTTTTAACCGTTATTTTTAAAATACTAATGCTTTCCATTAGACAACCTTCGGATCCCTCCTGGATCTCATATTTCCCACTGGTTGATTGATTTCAGCAATTTCCCTATTACAGCAAACCCAGGACATTCACATCGTATTCCCCGCATGTTTGTGGCATGAAAAAAGCAACTCTGATTTTAAAAATGATCCTAAGCATTCCTTTATGACCGACCAGCTGCAATGGAATATTTTAAATCAAAATAATGAGATTTCTACAAGTGGGTTCTCTTCCCTGTGCTTTCAGTGAGAAACAGCAGTCGTTCCACTGTTCATGCTCCCCTGCCCCGGTAGCTCCGGGGTCCCGTCCTCTCTGGATTCACTCCCAGAATTTCAGCGAATGCAAATGTGAAGTGAGTTACCAGCAGAGCCCCTCCGACATGGCCTGCTCTGGGGGCCACGGCTGGTGCAGGGACCTGAGTGGAGTTTTCTGGAGCACGCTGAGATTCCTCCCACCTACACTAATGAATTATTAGAAGGAACAGATCCTGGAAACCCTCAGCGCTGTGACCTTCCTCCTCCAGCTGCAAGAGCAATTAACTGTCTGTTAGAAGTGGCAGATCCTTCCGAAGGATCATTTCGCTGGTCATAATAACAGTCATTGGGAACGGAGAGAGGGAGAGCCCCCTCCGGGGCTGGTGAGTCACTCCAGATAATTGCTCTCAGGTCTGAAGCTGACTGGAAAAGACTCCGAATTTTTTGCCAGGTTCCAAGAGATCAGATCTGTAAGCCCAGGGAGCCCCCAAGGTTCCCAGAAGCTGCAGTGGCCATCACCCAAGGACCCTGCTGACCACCCCACTGCGAGTGGGCAACACGGCACTGCCAGGACAGAGCCTGGAGGAGCCCATCTGGGACTGGGGGTTGCAGGGGAGAGGGGAGGTGCCCATGGCCCCCCTCTGCATTTCCCCAGGCTGCTGTCGGTTGTTCTGTACCTGCCCCGGGGTGACAGGGAGCAGTGACACGCTGGAATGCAGTATCAAAGGGTCTGTTTGGTCCCCCACTGCAGAGCACTGCGATGTCTTGAGTGCAGGAGGACCCAGGGGCAGGCACAACTCTGGTGAGGGTGACAGATTCTCAGAGGGCTGCAGCCTGAGGCTGAGCCTGGACATGGTGAAAACAGTGTTCAGGGGAAAAATGTTCCTGTTCCTTCTGGGGAAAAGAAGGCAGCTGGAAGGAAGAACTGCGGACTTTTGCAGAAAGACCAGTCAGTCTTCAGAGGTTTCAGACATTGCTTCTGTCTTTTCTTTCCCTACAGAAATAGCTCTGCCCAGCAGTGGGAATGGCACCACAAACACAAGCTGCAGCTGGTGTGAGCTGGCCCCTTCGCTGTCCCAGTTGAACCCCTCGGCTCCCTGCAGGAGCTCTGCACGTGTCCAGGTGTCCCTGGTGTGAGCAGGCCTGGCACAGGGAGCAGTAGGTGTTGTGACAGCTCATCCAGAAGAAAACACTCCATACAGTGTAAGGCTAAAAATAGGAAACATCTCTCCCTCTGTGCTGTTGCATTAAGAGCACAGACAGCAAAAAAGACATAAACTGCTCTGTTTGCAGCTGCAGGTGATGGGGCAGCAGGAAAAAGAGGAAGGAGCCCAGGCTGCTCCTTGTGCTGGGCTGGAGGGGCTGAGGTGCTGAGCAGGATGCACCTGCCAGCCCATCAAAAGTGTTTCAGGGGCATCATCTTGAGGCAGTAGCCCCGAGGTCTCATGAATGAAAGGCACAGTGGCCACTGTGGCTCTGCCCTCTGGGCTTTTAAATCCAGCTCAGGAAGGGGCAGACAGGGTTGGATGTACAAATACCTGGAGCCATAGGCGAGGCAGGTAATAGATGTGATTATTTTTATGAATGATGGGCAGGAGCCTTGATTTCCACGGGTGAAACTGTACAATCTGCCAATTCCTCGCAAACCCACCAAACAAATCTGTGTTTTGTATACAACTTAATTTCAACTTCCCAGCTCAAATGTCTGTGTTTATTCCTGGCAGCAAGCGCTATTTGTAGTTTCCATACAATACAGCTCATAATTTTTTCACACCTCTCAGCACAGGTGACAGCTTGCATGCGGAGTCAAATTCATTCTCGCACTGAGAACTAAGCTGCAGTTTTTAATGCATCACGAATACCACATCAAAACAAACCCCACAGACAGATCATTCCCAATCCCAAATCACCCTCTCCATGTCCAGTAGCAGGACAGGTGCATGTGGCAGTGAGGCCACAACCAGCCCGGCACTGTGAGGCCTCACTGTAATTTCCTCTTGTACCAGGCTCCTTTTTACTGGATCCCAGGAGGCCTTGTTATGCTAATTGTTGTTTTGCACTGAGTTAATTTCACGGTGTTGGACTCTAAATGAATCTCCCCAGGCCATGAGACACCAGTGGGATGGTTCTTTGGCTCCTGTGACCCCGTCCATCCCCCTGATGCCCCTGGATGCTGTCACTGAGCATCACCAAGCACCGGCTTACTGTCCCACTGATGAAGGTGACTTCTCCCTCCATCTGGGTGCAGGGAGCCAAGGCCAGGGATTCAGGATCCTTGCTGAGAAGTCTTTGAAGCCCCTTAAGCTGTAATATTCTTTGATGTGCCATAATTGCATTTAGTCAAGTTTTAGGTGTATTGTAATGGTATTGATTGTTAGTAACAAAGCTGTGGCTGCTTAATGCCAAAAGATGATTCATTTTCAGTGGGAGCAGAAAGTCCGGGGGCAAAGTATTATTTTCGACATACAGTAATTTCTTCTAGCAGGATTATTTTTCATTTTTTCTTACCAGCTCTGTGTTCTGGAGGCCGATGAGTGAGTGGGCCCTGGGCAGGGTGGGCTGTGTGTGCCCGCGGGAGCAGGGAGTGCCTGAGGGGCCCCACTGTCCCCCCATGGACTCTCTGGTGGGCCTGGGCTTTAGCTGGAGCTGGAGGGTTAAAGCCCCTTTAAGGGTTAAAGCCCCTTTAAAGTTAAAGCTTTAACCCTCCAGCTCTAGAAAAGAGGTTGTAGCCAGGTGGGGGTCAGTCTCCTCCCAGGCAACCATCAAGAGGATGTGAGGAAACAGCCTCAAGCTGCTCCAGGGGAGGTTCAGGTGGACATTAGAAGGAATTTTTTCATGGAAACGGTGGTCAGGCATTGGAGGGAGCTGCTCAGGGAGGTGGTGAAGTTCCCATCCCTGGAGGTGTCCAAGGAACAACTGGACAAGGTGGGGTTTGGTCAAAGCTTGGACTCGATGGTCTTGGAGATCTTTTCCAACCTCAGTGATTCAGGGATTCTGTGAATGGGAAAACACTGCTGAACATGGGCTGTGATGGACCTGCCAGTCTGGGGGCTGTGGGAAGGAGCAGGAGAGCAGGACAAGCTGCTCCCACCTGGAAAGAACCTTTGCAGATTTGGAGGAAAACCCGAGGAAGCGGCAGGGGCAGCCCTGGGAATGGCAGCCAGGCCGGGATGTTGGGAAAGATGAGGGGCTGTGGAGCAGCTTTCAGCTCCCAGATGAACTCAGGGCCACGGTGGTCTGTGTATCTGTATGTCTGCAGTGAGGTGTGATGAGCAAGGCCTCGTGGGGACTTGTCACATAAATAATAAAGATGAAAACCCGGTGGTTTCCTCATTCTGAAACTCCCCGTATACGTCCCCTTTATTGGTTAATCTTCACAGTTAACAAAATAGAAGTTTCTGATTAAGTTTTAACTCGCAGATTACTTATGTGCAATGCAAAGTGTATAAAAATGTAGTATACTTTTTAAAATTAGATTTTTTTGGTGATAATCCATTCAGCTGTAAATGCATTTCAGTCACACTGAGAAGATGAAAGAGCCTGAGCCACCGCATTACTGTAAGTAATCAGGCTGGAGGCTAAGGGGGGCTTTCTTTTAGCTGACAAATGGAAGGAATAAATAACCTGGACACTAAAAGTTGCATTAGGCAAATAAACATTTCCACAAGAATTATGTGTGACATTCAAGGGAAGGCAAATAAACCTTGACTTATGGAAAGCTATCAAACCTCTCAGAGAATTAAATAACGGGAAATCATTATGTAGCATTTGCAGCAGCTATTGGAGACTGTCTTTTCTTTGGGTACTACTGGAAATTTTGGGTGTTTGTAACCATGGTCAGCTGGTACCTGGTTCTGAGCAGAATGAATAAT
Organism: Aleadryas rufinucha; assembly: GCA_013397815.1. Taxonomy (NCBI): domain Eukaryota; kingdom Metazoa; phylum Chordata; class Aves; order Passeriformes; genus Aleadryas; species Aleadryas rufinucha. Next base: position 8,108 of record VZTH01001626.1, read on the forward strand.
TTGGTTTCAACTGAAACACTTTTAGTTTATGAGAAAGGTGGTTTCCTGTACCTCTGCCTCTCTGTGATGTTGGTGCCAGAGGGCACCTGCCCCTGTGGGACCATTTCAGGTGTGATGGAGATTTTCCTACAGGGCTTGGTGCACAGACAGATCTGATGGCAATGACAATGCCAGTGCTCATCCCTGCTCTGGAGTGGGAATAGCCCGATGGGCAGAGCGGGGCACACAGTGAGAACAGCTTCAGCTTGGAACTAAACCTCGGCTCTGAGACCTGCACATGGAGCTCTGCCAAAGATGCAACGGTCAACAAGGCATAAATAGCACCAGCACTGCAGCCAAGCAGCCACTGTGGCTCTCAAGGCAAAACCCTCTTTTCCACTATGCTCTAACTCCTCTTCAAAAGCCCTATGTGTAAAACCTTGGTAAACCTATACGTAAAACCTTGGTAGGAGTGGCAGGAGGTTGGGAAGGTGCAGGGGAGGTTGGGAAGGTGCAGGGGAGGTTGGGAAAGTGCAGCAGGAGGTTGGGAAGGTGCAGGGGAGGTTGGGAAGGTGCAGGGGAGGTTGGGAAGGTGCAGCAGGAGGTTGGGCAGGTGCAGGGGAGGTTGGGAAGGTGCAGCAGGAGGTTGGGCAGGTGCAGGGGAGGTTGGGAAGGTGCAGGGGAGGTTGGGAAGGTGCAGCAGGAGGTTGGGCAGGTGCAGCAGGAGGTTTGCCACACTGCAGGTCCATAGTCTTGTGAGGAGCACTCCATCACTATTCACACTTGATCCAAGAGCCAGTGCAGGGGCGGTTGATGCTTTTAGCCAGCCCGTTTTGGGGCTGTTTGGCACTATCTGAGTCCTTCCTAGTTAAGCAGCATCGCCAGCCCTGGCTCTCACCAGGGGATCCCCTCGAGATCCAGTGGATCCTGCTACAACAGCTTGTCAGCATCTCCTGAGCAGCAAAGACTTGTTTCAAGGTCTGGATTTGCTGTTTCCATCTTTCTTATGGCTTCACTATTTAGGAAAACACCTCCTTGCTTAATTCAGATTATAAGAAGTTAATCAAATAACTTGGGCATGATGGCAACACCCAGTGCCGTGAGCCCCCCTGGGATCGGCCCTGGCTGAATGCCGCAGGAATATTTGATTCCAGCAGCAAACACTGTGGTTTTCAATTCAGCTGATGATACTCGTGGTTAGTTACGTGTCGTGTCTGCTGCACCACATGCACTGGGCAGTTTCTCTCAGCAGCAGCCACAGTATTTTGTCAGTTTTAAGAAAAGGGCATTTTTCTCTGAGAGCGCTTTCTATTTACTGATCCAGTGAAGCAGATTGGGATCAAAACCATGTTCTGAGAAGTAATTGATATAATCAGCTACACAGAGCTCTGTGTTTGTGATAGAACTGTGCTCCGGCGAGGAGCAGGAAGTGCAAGCGAGATGGCGTTCAGTGAATGGGAGTTTAGCCCCGAGTGTGGGCATGTCAGGAGGAATTCCCTCTCCACTGCCTTCTCCCGTGGATGATTTTTCCTCTGGCATCTCCAGGTGACATCAGTGCCCTCCAGCCTGTTAGAGTGATGAAGGAAATCATCCCCTCCTGTGAAGGATAAAGCCCTTTGGATTTCCAACACCCGTGAGCTCCAGCCCTCGGCATGGCAGAACCAGGGCAGCATCCCGAGGCATTGGCATGCAGCCCCTTCTCCCTGCTTCCCTCCCCTGCCCCCAGCCCCTGCGGCATGGGCACAAATCCACTGTGCCTTGGTGTTGGGTTACACAATGTGGTGACAGAGAGACAGGCCCTGAAGGCCGGAGAGAGAGAGAGAGCCCCTTTCCTCGGCCCAGAGGGGACCCTGGGGCTGGATCCAGGTCACCGGGGATGGGCAGAGAGAGGATTGTGGTTTGTGGGCAGGGCTGGACCTGTGAGAGGTGATGGTTGTAGTTTGTGACCTTAGAGGGTGTTGTTTACCTGTTACCATCACAGGCAATGTCTGTGCACTGCCCCAGGTGATTGGGGGACACTGTGGGGCGCATCTTTCCTGTTTACATGATGTTATATCCTGTTGTGTGGGGGTATTTAGGGGAATTCTGACTGCACAATAAACGACTTTGCACCTCCAGCTTGTGTGTGGAGTCCATGCCCGTGTGTGATTACTGCACCTTGGCATGGCAGCAGCTCTGTCAGCCCTGCACAGGCTGTGGGTGCAGAGGAGTGGAGTGGCCGCAGGAAGAGGTGTCCTGCCAAATGGTCAGGGACAGCATGGGACAGCAGCCCTGCTGCCCTGGGGTGGCTCATCCTTCTGCTGGCATCCCCAGTGCTGGGATACTCTGGAAAACTACCTGACTGATGAGCCTCGCTCCTCACACAGCTGGGAAATGACGAGATTGAGGCAGTGCTGGGTTCCCTGATGCAAACCAAAGCAGAAAGTGAGAGCAGCAACTGCCTGGGCAGCCTGAATCCCGGCAGCATCCCGGCAGCATCCCGGCAGCATCCAGCATCCCTGCAGTGTCCAGTGTCCTGGCAATAGTCAGCCCCAGGGAGATGGGGTCCCAGGGATGCTGCAGGCTGCCAGGTGTGCCAAGGCCTTCCATGGCTTGGCAGTGGGGGAAAGAACAAGATGTTCATTGAGAACATCGTGGATAAGAAGGAGAAAACACTGCAGGCAGGTGCTGCAGAGGTGACTCAGGCGAGAGCTGTCACCTTTGCCTTCTCCTTGCCACAGCCTCGGCCGTGCCGTGTCTGAAGCTAAGATTCCTTCCTCTCCAGAACATGCCTGGGAAAGGGCAGAGGTCGGCAGTGAGGGTATTTAAAGTGCTCTCTCGGCTTTGAAATACTGAAGGAGAGCGCCAGGGGACGGAGCAGAGCTGCGGGATGAAAGGAGGGGGCTGCTGCTCTGAGCCGTCCCTGAGTGCTGCAGGCTCCGGCTCCTGAACATCTTGACTCCACACAGTTGTGCTTCTGCTCTGCTTTGCCAGGACCCGAGGAATGTGCTATAGCTGCTGGCTATTTATTTTTCCCCGTGTGTGGGGTGAAGAGATTCTGTGCCACAGAACGTGGCTCTAGAGATCGCTTTAAATTAATCAATTAGGAAAAACGAGCTGTGTGATGTAAAATGTCCTTGCTCCATGCGAGTCTTTTGAACTATTAGTTCTCTCGAGGAGATTAATTATGAGCGTACAGAGCTAATGCCCTTTTAATGGAATCAGTTATTCAGTTTAAGGAGTCCTGGGCTCTGAGCACGCAGGCATTAGATATTCATTGTGTAAGTTCCAGATCAAACAGGAGAGGATCAAGCTGATCAGGGCTCTTTACTCTGCCGAGCTGAGCCACACGTGCTGATCTGAGGCGAGTCACAGACTGGGAGTTGCTCTAATTGTCTCCTCTGTATGTAATTCCAGAAACTGGCTTTTAACCTTCAGTAAAAGGGTTATTTACAAAGTGCATACATTTGCATCTCAGCTACCTCTCCTTGGCTTACTGAAACTTGGAGATGAGCTCTTGGATTCTCCTGGCTGCTGCGTTGCAAATTCCTCCCCACATCCTGCACAGCTTTCTCTGCTTCTCATTCTGACCTGAATTATCCATTTTTAGTGTCCCTGGTTTTAGGTGCTCATTTTAAGGTAGCAAAGGCCTGAGCTCGCATGGCTCCCAGCAGCCTCGTTAGTAATTGGAACAATTAAGGATGCGATGTGCAGACACTCCAAATTGCAACACCAAGAGCAAATTCACTTATTCAGCAGCAAATTGCAAATGAGAAATTGAAAGCAGCAGTCTGTGAGAGAGTTCTAGAGGAAAGGAGAGGATCTTTCCAGAATATCTGAAGTCCCTCTAGGACTCTTTCAGAAAGGGGTCTTTGGGGCAAAAAGGATTTATTAGCTGGGATGAGAATGTGAGAGGGCAAGAAGGGCTATGAGCTCGGCAATCTGATTAAAGTTCCATGTTTTTGTAATAGATTCAACTCAGAAAGCTCGTTTGCAGTCTGGCCCCAAACACAGGTTTCTTAGAGAGGCAATACTTATTTTTTTGTAGGCCAGTCTACTCAGACTTATCAATTATGGATCAGACTGGTAGTGCAGCTTTCTCGCTATGGCAGCCAGATCCATCTCCAATGTTATTCTTTTTCCATGGTAGAAACAAAACATTTGCTAAAGCGAAGAACATTCATTAGCACACAATGGAAATGACCCAGTATTTTGGTTTCCCACTTGTCTAATTAGTTTTTGCAGATTAGCAAGTAGAACAGCTGAACAATCAATTGGACATATTAATCAGGCCTATTTTGGAAGCTTTAAATAGAGAATATGTTTCGTCTCTTCTTTCATTTAGGATATAATGGCTGGTAAATGGATACACACAACATAAATTACACCCTCTAACAAGATGAGAGGAGAAAATGGTGAAGCCTAAATAAGGAAAGCTGGAGCATTTATTGACAACTCATTGAGTTGCAGCCTCTCAAGCTGATGAGCAAAGGGGATGCTGAGCCCCAACCTCACCACATGCCCCAACTCCATCCTCTCTCTTTCCTTCTTGAACCCACTGGTGAGGGCTGTTCCAATGGACCATCCAAGAGCTCCATCTGACATGTGACAAGTGGCAGAGAAAAGACCCAGCAGGGAACAAGAAATACCTGATGGGACAGGATGAGAGGTCTGAAAAACCATACCAGGAACAGTTCCAGGCAGAAGTGTCCCAGACAGTGCCTCTATCTCTGCACAGGAATGAATTTCCATATGGGATCTCAGCTAGAGCTACTCCCACCTCCTTCCTTGGAGGCTGGGGAATAGGCAGCCATGGCTTACATTTCTTTGATGCATTTCTTAGAAAAAAGGAACTGTATCCAGCTGGGATTGCTGGCCGCTACAAGTGGGGAGGAGGTGTGAGATCCTTTGTTCCTCAGGTGGTCGTGACACTGGCAGAGTCTTCTCTAAGCAACAGAATGGCTGAGCAGGGTGGCCTGATGGTCATTGTGCAGCTCAAAGTTAAACTTGAGAGTGAGGTCCCTGACTTAGGCAGGAGGGAGGGGAAGCAGACGGTGTCTGTGTGCCCACAACTGCTGGGAGAGCTCCGGCTATCAAAGGAACAAGGTCAGATGAGAGAGAGATCTTTTGTATCTGAAAACCTCTGCTATCAGATCCTGAACGCTGCAGCTGACTCATACCTGAGCAGTGCTGCTGTCTGTAGGTGTGAGGCAGACGCAGAGATATGTTTGATATATTATTCCTATTTGCAAAGGTTCAATAAAAAATGTGTGGGTTGTTGCAAATTATTTCCCCCATGCTTCTTGCAATGAAGTTAACAGCTGAGTGCATTCAAATGCATCAGTTGTATAAATTCGTAGGGCATTTTCATGTTTCAATCTAGTTATGTATTTCTAGTTGACCAAACATGTTCAAATTACCATTAACTGCAATCCTATCACTTGGTTCACTGAGCAGAAAGGCAATATCTGCGTTTTAACCCTTGCAGAACTGAGGCTGGAGGCAGAGGGAAAAGAGGGGAAGGAGGAAGGGGGTACACAGGACTGAGCTCCTTCCCAGCACAGTGAACATGCCATCATGTTTTGAGACCCACCTGACTCACTGGGGCTGTGCACCTTGCCCTGTGCCAGTGGTGACCTGTGACACAGCTGATGCCTTTTCTTGGTCTTAAAATCAGGAGCCAAACACGGTTAGAAGAGAAAAAGGGATTTTACCTCGGTATTTATTTTAAGGATCCTT
>VZTH01001626.1:13850-73563 GCA_013397815.1 Aleadryas rufinucha
AGTTATGTGATAGACATAAGTTTTGACCAATGATATTCAGAGGAGGAGCATTTCATCCTCCAATCCATAGTAGTTTGTAAGAACATATAAATAAAGACGGAGGGCAGAGGTCAGCCTCCTTTCCTGGCCTCTCCTCGCCCTTACAGGTTTCTATCTCCGTCTCTGCGTCCTTATTTCGTGTCCAAGAGCAACAGAGGAGTATATATAAAAAGCAAAAAAACCATCATGGCATCACAGCCACGAGCTCGTCCCTTCTCCTGGCCCCACAAGGACTTTGCTCCCACTTCAGTGGGGCCATCCCCCATCCCTGGTCCAGCAGGGGAGGTCTCTAGGCACCCTGTCCCACCACCCACGGGACTCCCAGTCCCGGCCATCGCACCCCTCTGTGCCCGTGGGATCTGAGGCCCTGGGTGGGGTCACGCCGCCCCTGGGACCCTCCTGCTTCACTGCAAGGACCGAGGCTGCACAGCCTGTTCCAGCCCTGGGTGCCGGAGCCACCATGTCCCTTCAGAGGCTGAAGCCCAGCTCCCTGTCGCAGTGCCGGAGGGCTCCAGCAGCTCTCCCCACTCAGGACCTGGCTCTGCAGGTTCTCCTTCTCCCCTTTCCCAGCCCGAAATCTCCTTGGGGCCGTGTGCCAGCACACACCACGCTCCCCTGCCTGCACTGACACTCAGCAGCTCTTGCTTTGCCAAATGCTGCTTAGGTGTAAAAGCACAAACAAGCTAGAAAACAGCTTTTCCCGAGGAGATTAACATAATCGGGAGTAAGCCCTGAAAGCCAATTAAGGCGAGAACGAGGATCTGTAAGGCAAGACCTGTCAGACAGGGGGAAGGACCAAAGGCATGGAGGCAGCGTGTCCTGGGTGGGATGGTGTAGGAACGCGGGGGTCGGACGGTCGGGACAGACGATGAGAGGTCTTTGGAGTCAAAGGTCGTCTTGAAGCATGCGGTTTATTGCTAGGGCATGGGTGAAGGGGCCCTGCAGAGGGCTGCCAGCCGCAGCTCTGAGCAGGGCCAAAAAAGAGAGAGCAAGAGGTAGAGCAAGCAAGAGAAGGGAGCTGGTAAGAAGAGAGCTGGTAAAGAGGAGGAACAGGAAGTCCCTGACCTTTTTATCTCTCCTTCTACTGAATAGTCTAGTTTACACAACCAATCTAGTACAAGATACAAAATCCTATAGTATTTATATACAACCTATAAGAATCCTTACGTTACCATACTGTGTGACCTTCGAGTGTGACCTTCCTCTTGATAAGGAGAGGGGCACCCTTCACTTTAAGGGGGATAAACTTCAGCTGGCCATGCTACCGTTTTCCAGCTGTTCAGCAACTGAGGCTTGGCACTTCAGATATCGAACTCCGCCCTTAATTCTATTTCACGTATAGGTTTCATATTCTCCAAACCTTAGCAGTCATATTTACAAGGCTTTCCTGTTTCACCTTCCCCAACAGGATGGGCTGGTGGGGTGGTCAGTGCCCCAAGGGCCCTGGGCAGGGCAGACCTTGAGCAGGTTCAGTGCTGTGTCCGGCTCGAGCGATGCGGGGACACATCTCCCTGTATTCCCTTGGCTGTGGCTGCTGCCTGGGTCCCTGCCTGGCTGGTGAAGGGCTGTAAGTGCCTTTATGAATGGCCACATTTCTCGTCGTCCTTCTGAGGGGTCTCCCTGTACTACTGGGTGCTCTGTGAATTATTTAATATCCCCCTTAGGTTGTTAAAGCTGCTGCATCCCGCACGAGCTAAGCTTAAATGATCCTCTCCCATGAATAAGTGCCTCTGCAGAGCCAGGGCTGACCGTCAGATTGGTTTAACCCTCCCCTCTGCCATCCCGTGGTGATGTCCTGTGTTCTCCAGCACCCCGATGGATCTGACCAACACCAAATGTTCAACCTGCTTGTACCCATGTACCCCCACGACAGCAGAGCATGTCAGTCTCCTCACTGAGAATGTCCCTCACTGGGGTGACCCTGTGGCTGTACCACGCAGGCAGGGACTAAGTTTGGGGACAGATTACAGTGCAAGAGTCGTGATGTTGCCTCCCCCAGTGCTGCAGCAGCACCAGCCTGACCCATGTACGCATTTCCCAGGGCTGGAATCCAAGTGTTTGCACTGGTGGAGCAGCTGTGGTGATGTGCAGTGCAGTCTGTGACACAGAATAGACATTTCTGGCTCTTTCTAAGCTCCACAAGGCAATAGAAAAGAAAGAGAAATTGATGGAAATGAATGTTAAAATCTCAGCATGTAGCACATTGGAGATCTGTCTAAACGCTGCTGCAAGGAAAATGAGACATGGTCTGAAGTCAGCATGAATGACACTGGAATTACCTTAAAAATTCACCATATTTTAATGACTGTGATGCAGGAGAAGCATTTTTCACCTGCAGTTTGGCACTGCTGCCCTGCTCTGCAGGAGCAGCTCATCTCTGTTGCTAGTAGTCCATGGAGCATCAGTCATTCCAGCCAGCAATTTCTGGGCAAATTATTAGTCAAAATTCTCTTTTCATTGATAATGCCATTTGAAGCTAAGCAGAAGTGGTCTGCTCCAGCTCGGCCAGGGCTCCCTCAATGTAAAATAAACCCCATTCTTGCAGCATGGGCATGAGGAATGTGCAGTGCCTAGGGTCTGGCTCTGGCAGAAGAGATGGGAGGGAGCCAGGCTGGGGACAGGAGGGAGATCCCTGGGGTGCTGAAGGAGATGCCGGGAGATTTGTGGATGTGGACGTTGATGACACTGAAGATGATAGTGGAGGTGAGCCAAGGCAGAGCAGACACACTCATGTGCTCCTGAATCCCACATAAAGGCTTGGGGTGTGGGAAACATCAGCAGCCAGGAGCAGGCAGCAGTAACCGATAACAGCCCTGACTACCGCATGTGTCAGCTGGGACTCGAAAAGCTGGAGTAATAAAAAATAGATAAAGGAACCATTCCAGGCTGCTGCAAACCCCCCAAATTGCACTCCTGACTTTTAACACCCATCTGCCTGGTGCTAAAAAATCAATTTCGTGCAGGTGGTGACAGGACATGAGTCTGGAGCTGGCGGGGGCTGGAGGAGCCGGCTCTGGCCACCACTCGTGGCTCAGCCCTGCTGGGACACCGCGGTCCGGGAGGCCACGGCACTGCCAGCTCTGGGGGCACGGCAGGGCTGCCAAGGGGGCAGGACAGAGCTGCCAAGACGCTGGAGTCAGGCCAGCCCCACAGCTTGTTCCTGATACTTTGGAGGAGCAAGAGCAGGCTGATGAGCTCTGGAACAAAACTCACTGTTTGATGTGAGATTTAACCTCAGGTCAGCTGGAAGCTTTCCTGCACCTGGCTGAGGGTCTGCAGCATGAAAGACGCTCATCAGAAAGTATTTTACCTTGATGATATTCTCTTGTCTCTCTTCTGGCAACCAGCTAAGACACACCATTATGGTTATTTTGAGAATTCAGTTTAACACAGGCTTTTCTCTCACTTGGTGTATCCCTCCCACGAGACGCTGCCTTCCTCCCAGGGACCAGGCTCAGATTCTTCATGTATTAGTCATTACCCAGGAAGGAGCTATAAATCTAACAAACATGCCAATGCTTCCTAAAGGTACCAGTAGGTACTTTCAGAAAAATTAATTATCTGTAAAAATCAGATCAAATAAATAATGTTCACCCGGAATGTCTGATATAATTCATCATTTCAGAGCTTAAGACTGGGGAGGATCACTGGATCACGTCTCTCACCTTGTTTATAATGTGGGCCATCACACACAGTGTGTCTGCAAGGATTGTCTGGTTGACTAAAGCCAGCTGGGGTTAGGCTGGGTTGAGCTGGGCTCCTCTCCCAGCCATGGAGAGCACACCCCTTCTCTGGCAGAACGTGCATCTGGTGTAAGGACATCTATCTCTTTTCTGCCTGATATGAACACTTCCTCTAATGCTCCTTCCATCTGTCCACTTGTTTTGCAGGTGCTGCCCAGGAGCCACTGGTCTCATCGGCAGGTGAGTGTTAAATCCAGAGAGCAGGTGGGAAAAGCCACTGACTGGCCAGTGCTCGTAGTGGTCATCGCTCCAGAGTCTCACCTTTGGAGAAAGGGGGAAAAGGCCTCACAGCTTTTGCCTTAATTAGTGTCTAGTCTCTGTGCAACTTGACATCTCCATTTAATTTTGTTTGCAATATACATGCAGAGGAGAATGATAATGTAACACAGTAATGATCGTTCCTGAGACAGTCACTTATTCAAAATATTACTCCTGTTTAATCAGTGCAGCCAAGTGATTTATTGACTTGCATAACCAATCTTGCCTGGCGTCTCACTGTAATTAAAACGGCGACATTCCCCGAGTCCATCACATGCAGTAAATTGTAAAGAACCGTGTCAGGGCGACATTAACGCTGATGATTTGCACAGGTGGCAGTCAAGTCCCTCTGAGCTGGGCTCATCCACTTCCCACTGGCGAGGATGGGTGGTCAGGCAGGAGCTGGAGCTCAGGGAATGTGGAGTTCTGGGAGGTGACAGGGACAAACTGGATACTTTGGTCATGTCCAGCTGAGCCAGAGAAGGGGCATTTTCCCAGGAGTGCTCTGGGGGAATAAGTCTTTGTTTTTATCAGGTGGAGATGTCTGATATCTTTTTGATTTATGGAGGGAGGTCAGTGTGAGGAGAAGCTCAGTGATGCTTGGTCTGGACCAGAGGAGACCCCAGAGCTGGGGCAGAAACTGAGAACTCTGAGAGAGCCACTCACTTCTTTCCAGGCCTTGGCAGGAGTCAAGGAATTTGCAGCCTTGGAGGCAGAAGGTGATGGTGACACAAGTGTTTGAAATGCCATGAGTAAATCTGGTGCTCCTGGCTGTGAAGAATGGGAAGGTCATGCTCTGTCCCCCATCCCCCTTCCCTTGCCCAAGCTCTCCCAGCAGCTCCCAGTGGCCCAACACATTGGATCATCCTGACCACTGATAATTTCACTTTTATTACTGGAGAGTTTGTGAAAATCAGTTTCATCTTTTTCTTGAGTCAAATTCCAAGAACCAAAACTCAGATATTCTAAAAAAATGTAGTGGAAGATGTCAGCTTGTAGTTGAGAAAAGAACAACTGTCAAAACCCAAAGATTTTCTGCCAAAACCCACTGAAAAATGTTGGCTGAAAACTGTAGAGCACGAAAACCCAGTCCAAAAGAGTCAGTTTGGGTGTTGTCAGCCTTTTTTTAACAAAAATTCTAAATATTTTGAAGAAAGGGGCAGCTTCCAGGAATTTCTGTTTTCAGCGGCTCCATATTTTGTGGGTTCTGACCCAGAATTCCCCACTGGGAGCCACAATGGTGCCCCCAGCCTGCTACAGCACTGACACCTGGACCCACAGAAGCCATGGGGATCCTTCATGGTTTCAGTGGAGCTTGGTGGCTCCTCGCTGCCCCAGGACCCTCCCTAGGAAGGGACAGGTCAGATGGGGCATTAGAGAAGGGAGAGTGCCTTCAGTCCTGCTTCTATTCCTGTTTTTTTATTGGTATGACAATGCCCTGCCTGGGAAGGATGCTCAGAGCTGTACCCAGCATCAGCCATGCCAGCCCCTGGCTCCTGGGCAGGGAGGAGAGGTCTGGGGGATGCGAAGGAATTCCTGCTGTGGAAATGGAAAGCAGAGAGCAGCTGCCTGCAGTGAAACCATTAGCCCGAGGCAGTTAGCTCGGAGAGGGCTGGGGGCGAGGCGGAGAAAGGACACGAGGTGCTTCAGGGCAGAGAAAACCATCTGGATGACACTTGACTCTCACCCGAGGCTCTTATCCGTGTGCTGGAGTGCTGTGATGCTATTAAAATCCCAGGAAAGGACTTAACATTCTCGCCTGCCTTGGCTGCTTCACGCCGGGCTTGTCGAGCTGTAGCAGCCCGTGTGGTGGGATCTCCACATCCAGCATGGACCGGCCCCCTGCGATGGTGTGGCCTTTAGGGAAAAACCTCATAAAATGAAGGCCTTGTTGCCTTTGTAAAATCATGGCTTAGGCCTGTTACTTCGGCTGGAGAAGGACCGTGAGAAACTTAGTGGTAACAGAAGCAAGAAACCAAAACAGCAGAGAGAGAAAATAGCAACAGTGCTGCAGCTGTTATTTTTCCAGGTGCTTGGAATTCTTAGCAATAGATGACCAAGAATAGTATGTTGTAGCTAAAAAATAGCCAATGAATCTTTTATAGTAGTTAAGCAACCAACGGACAACTAACATGAATGGTAAACTAACAAAAGTGTATAAAAGACGCTTGTTTGAATAAAGGGCACCGCCTTTACTTTGCCTGGAGCAGAGTGTGTGTCTGTCGTGTTCGCCGAAACAACGACACGATGGCACGGCCCCCACGGAGGGGTGCGGGTGTCCCGCAGCCCGAACGGTGCTGCCGCCCCTGGCAGGAGCTGTCACCGGCTGCAAGTGTCCCGGGGGCTGCCTCAGCACCTCGGGTCCTCACCAGGGAATTGAGAAGCCGCCCCAGGACACAGGTTTTTAGTGCCCAAATGCCTCTGCAGTTTGAGGTCGCTGCGGCTGGACGCTCCCGCAGTTGCTGTCACTCCCGCTCTGCTCCTTCCAGCATTCCTGTCTCTTCTCTCCTGAGCACCGCGCTGCTGGTGCTCACGGAACATTTTCCCTTGGAACTTCTTCAAGCCAATGTTTTCCTTCGCAGCTTCCTCAGCTCAGAGATTCAGGCTTGAGTGTTTGCTTTTCCCTTGGGGTTTGATGTCAGGTGTTCTTCAGGATAAGGGAAGGGGGATGAAAAATTCAGGGTCTTTGGCCACTCACTCCAAATAATTTTAGAGGAAATCCTCCCTCCCGTTAGGCATGGGAATGGGATCAGAACCAAAGCACTTGGCTGCTTACCTAGAGGCTAACCCAGCCTGGCCATAGCGGAGCCAGGTCTGGCTGTGGGCGGGAGGTGCCGTTGGCTGCCGGCACAGGCAGAGCCACATCCCACAGCGCCGGCTCTGGCAGCCCTTGGAGCAGCTGAGAGACTATTTCATGCTTGGGTAGCCTGACAAACAGGAGTGATTTATAACTCCTGGGTCTGGTTTTCATCACTGCCCGGGGCAGTGTGTGCCGCTCCAGCGGTGAGATGACTCAGTGTAAGCCATGCTCAGAAACATCTGGGGTTTCCTTCTTTAAATTAAAGGTGTAGCTGATGAACTGTGAGGTGAGGGGTAGGAACAGGAGCTTGAAGGGGAGGGAAAGGTGTCAGACCCTGGAGGTCGCCCCACAGTGTCTGTCAGGAGCAGCACACGCGTGTTTGTGCCAGACCAGAACCGCACAAATGCCACGTGAGCTCTGGAGAGAAAGCACAGAGGTGTGAGAGCGGTCAGAAATCATCACCAGTGGCTTTCCTGGCCTTGCTGTACCAGCCGAGTGCATGGCTGCCGGTGGGGAGATCATCGTGAGGAGGAGGCGCCGGGGGCACACAGAGCCATTGCAGCCCCCGGGCACGCAGGGTCGGAGGAAAGTGCCGGTAAAAGCCTGTCACCAGCCTGCCGGCTCTCACGGCAGCCCTCAGCACTCCCACGGCTGTCACGGTGAGGGCGCCGTGTCGAGATGGGGCATCACGTACCAGCCGTGGGACACGGCCGCAGGAGCACTTGGGCAGGAAGCAGCCCCGTGGCCGGCACGGACACGTGTGACCAGGTCGGGGGCAGAGCTGGTGGCACCAAGGTTGTGCTGGACCCCGTGTCAGGCACTGCCCCGTGTCAGGCACTGCCCCCACAGTCCTGCCCTGCACGTGCCACGCAGAGGTGTCCTGGCTGTCCCCAGCCCTTGTCCAGGCAGGGCGCTGAGGTGGCACCTGCTGGGAGGTGGCAGCGGGAGATGCTTCCAGCAGCGCCTGGTGACAGAGAACTGCTAACTGTCACCTCTTCGATGTCCCCAGTGTTGATGGCTTGTGTGTGTGCACGGCACGCAGAGGGGGACTCCTGTCCGGGACCCGGCTGCCGCTGGAAAATGGAATCTGCAAGGGCTCAGCAGCCGGAGGGAAAGGTTTTGCTGCCTGGAAATTATCCCCTGCTGAGAAAGTAACATCGGCTCTTTGTTTGAGCGCAGCGAGCGTGTAACGACAGGAGAGCCCCTCCCGAGGTGTGAGCAAGTGAATGGGGGGCTCTGGGGGCTCCCCGGCTGCGCAGCCCCTTCCCCAGCTCGCTGTCCTCGGGCAGAGCCTGCGGACGGAGCTTTCGCCTCCCTCCCATCGCAAGATGCGATTGCCACCTACAGTTCCAGCTCCCGCAGTTCTGCTGGCACAGGGAGCTCCGGCAGCTCGCCCGCCGGCCTGGGCGCTGCACACTCCTGCTCGAGTGCAGCAGTCTGGGCAGTATTTCGGCTCCTCCCAAAAGAACCCCCGTCTCCCGGACACGGGAATTTTCCTCCTGGATGCGGACATTTTCCTCCTGGCGCAATCCCTCGCTCCTGGCTCCGTACGCAGCGCCTGTGCTCCTCCTCCAGCTTGTGTACACTGCCTGACAGCACAGCCCCATGCCCATCTGTGATTACAAATTAGCAGCCTAATCCCAAATCTCTTTTTTTTTGCCTGGAGATGCTTGTCTGAATCTGATTTTTAATCTGTCTTTACCAACTACTTCTGCTGCCGCCCTTTGTAATTTATTTTGCATGTGACTTACGCTGGGTAAAAAATATCTGCCTAATTTTCTCTGATGTCAAACATCCTGTTAGCTGGAGATTGTGCTTTATATGTTTTACAGTACAAGGAGAGCTCTGCCAGCATAGCGGTCTCTGCTTTTCCTTGGGATTTTTTCACTACAGAGAGGTCCTGCTCTAATCTTCTCCTCTCACACCCTGTTTCTTTCCCTAAGAACCACTAAGCTCCTTGAGTCTCCCGTATCATCTCTGTGATGGGCAGAGCTCCTCGCTGGCTCATCCCCTGCTCAATCCCATTGAAGTGCAGGGCAGCGCTCTGCATCCCAATCAGCATGGATTTTTTTTCTTTGAATAGCCTGGTTTATGCACGCTCTGGGGGAGAGAACCAGCCTCCTAAAGACTAAAATCCTTCCAAAAGGGATTTTAAGTATTTCAGATAAATCTTACTAATGGTAAATGTAGCTATTCACTCCCAGCTCCTCATACGAGGAATTTGACCCTTTTATATGTTAATGCCGGCGCTCCGTGGATGCTATTCACGGTCCCGCTGCCTCTCCCTTTTCTTGCTGTCTGCCACCAGCCATCCCCGCCCCTGAGCTGAAGGTCCCCATGCCCCCAGCCCTGCCTTATATTGGGGAGGGGCGGCCCCCTCGCCTTTGCCTCCGGGAACTCCGGGGGCTGATGAGTGCCGGGGGGAACGGGGCGGTGACGGCCAGCGCAGGGCAGGAGGTAGCAGCAGCACCCGCCCCCGGGGCACAGGCTCTGTGTGACCCACCGTGGATCAATTCCAGCTCAAGGGGAGAGCAGGGAGAAAGCAGTTCCTTTGGGAATGGCCGCTGGTTTCCTTACTCTGCGTTTCTCTCACCCAGCTGTGGTGGGTCCCCAGGCTCACCGCGCACCCGGTGCCACGCTGGCACACCGGAGGCTGTGCCCGGAGTGTGTGTGCAGACACTCACACGCCTCAGCCCCGACAGCGAGAGCAAATCGCTGTGTGTACACGTGTCTGCTCAGAGCTGTTATGCTGCGATATCCTGGGATCCAAGCTCAGAAATAAGCAAAAAATTACATCAGGGTCTTACTAAAGAAAGAAAAGAAGGAATGTAAGAAGCTTCTGAAAATATTCTGG
This sequence comes from Aleadryas rufinucha, assembly GCA_013397815.1. NCBI lineage: Eukaryota > Metazoa > Chordata > Aves > Passeriformes > Aleadryas > Aleadryas rufinucha. Next base: position 23,545 of record VZTH01001626.1, read on the forward strand.
AGGAATTTCTTGGCATTCCTCCCCTCCTGCCTGTCTGGGGCTCGTCAGCAGCTGACGAGCAGTAAATGGATCGGGCACCGCTGTCAGGTGCTGGCAGGAGTGCTGGGCTCCTTCTCCCTCTGTCACTCAGCTCTGCCAGCCCAATGGAAGCTGCAAAGTGAAAATTTCCAAGCTGCTGCCTTGCCTTCCCTCCCCTCCCCGCCGCTGTAGGTACGCCCAGGGGAGCACCTGGACAGCAATTATCTGCTTTGCCTCGCTCTCTCTGGAGGCACCTTTTGGCAGCGTGAGCTCTCGCCCCAGGACGGTCCCAGAGCCACAGCCTCGTGTAGATTCGCCCCCAGCAAAGCCCAGGGACTCTACATGGCTCACGGGTTTCTCGGAGGAACTTTGGGGTAGCAAACACTGAGGTTTCTGAGGAAATTCTGCCTCTCTCTGTAGGAAGCGCGTTCCTGCTCCTGCTGGAGCCGTGCTCGCTGTGTGCAAATGCTGCCCTGGGAACGCAGACGCAGGCACTGCTGGGTCTGCGCCCCAAATGAACAAAACGACCCCGTGCGAATCAGCTGCAGGAGGCTCAGCGGTGAGCCCGGTGTTTGCAGTTGAGTCCCTCAGAGCCAAGGGAGCCCTTGCAATCCCAGCCTCAGCGATCCCCCGGGCTGGAGCAGCTCGCGCTGGAGCAGGGTTGCCTTCCCTGATTGCTAATTTAGATTTTCCTGCCATCCCACACAGTGGAATCAGGGGAAATAAAATTACAGACTTATTCACTCTTTTTGTACAGCTGATGCGCTGATTACCTGTCAATCACAGAATTGCATTAACATCTGACAGTGTGTGCATAACAATTACCCCCATCAAATTAAGGAAACCTTTCACACTCAGAGACACAGAGAGGGAGGAAATTCAATCAGCGTAATTAGTTCAATCAGAAAAGATCTTCTTTTCATCAAGAAGGGGAAAAACGTACAGTGAGAGCAGGGTGGGAGCCAGGTATGGCTCCGGGATGAGAGGGTGGCTCACCGACCGCAGCGGTACCTGGCCCGGCGTGGCGGGGGGTTGGATTCCCAGCCGTGGGTGACGAGGGTTTGCCAGGCTCCGTGTTTCTTCCCCGCCCCAGTTCCTCCTCTCCTGGCTCCCAAAATAATTTTCTGTGGTTTCTGGATGAGCTCCTTCCCAAAGGCTCTGCCGCCCCAGCTTTCCTGCCCACCTGCAGGGAGGCGAGGCAGGAGGGGGTGGGTTCCCACCACCCCTCCATCCATCCCTCCCCTCTGCACCCCAAAACAGCAGCTGGAGGAGGGGGTGCAGGGATGGGGGATGGGGAGGCTGCCGGGGCTCTGTGGGACCGGAGCGGGGCCGAGTGCGGAGGAGGTGGCATGTGCTGCAGGGAGGTTTTGTTTTGTATTCCCCCTGGAGGGGAGAGAGATTATTAATGCTAATTCCTAACAGCAAAAACAGGAGAGAGGAAGAAAAGCTCCATTAGCAGCGGTGCAAAGGCAGCTGGACTGGTGCTGCTGAGCAATGGCACTCCCAGAGTTTCCCGGCTGAGGTGGGGCTATAAGAGGTGCCAGGGCTGGGCAGGGCATCGCCACCGCCTTCCCCCACAGTGCTCGGAGAAAATCCCACTGGGAAGGACAGGGCAGGGGAAGCCTGGAATGCTGGATCCATCCCTTCTGCCATCTCCCTCTGTTAACCCAGTGACTAAAGGTGTCAGGTCACTGAGGCTGAGGATGGCTGAGCCTGAGATCATGCTCGAGGTGGTTTCACCCAGTGATCTGAGAAGTGTCATTCAGTGGAAGGAGAAGGGAAGGGATGTGGAGCTCCACGACGTCTCAGCACAGCCAGCAAAAGACAGTGGAGTGACAAAAGGACACTGGCAGTAGTGCATGAGACAGGCACATGTGCCAAGTAACTCCTGAGCTTTTGTTGAGTTAATTATTTTGTAATTCAATTCAAGTGGAAAGGCAAAATTGTTCGTGCCTCAGCCAGCAGCTCTGGGGGAGCAAGATGGAGCAAGGGCAGGTGTTTGGAGAGGTTTTCTCCAGCATCAGCTCTGTGTGCTGTGGAGGTTTTACCCCAGCAAAGCCCCTATGGTCTCATATAGGCAGGTCCTTTTGACACCCCCCATGAGCTGTTTTGGGGTCACCATCAGGGCCATCTGTCCTGAGAGCCCCTGGGTTACTCTGGGCTTGGTATGGGAGCTGTTGTGCCTAGGATTCCTTCTGTTTTAGGAATACTCCAGCATTGGAGGTGAGATTTAAAGCACTTGGAGGTGGGACAGGATTTCCTGTCATTGGGGACATTTTTGAGGCAGAGGGGAGCTGTTGTGGAATGAGATAGAAGGGTCTGTCACGAGGGCACAAGCAGAGAGGGATGTGAAGCTGGGAGAGTGCAGGATCGTGGCCGGTCCTCACTCTGAGCACTTGTATTGAAAGAGATTGTCAGCCAGGGACAGTGAGCGGAGAACAGGCTGCTGGAGATTCAGCAGAGAGGCTGTGGGATTCCTGATTCCTCCCAGGGGCAATGAACATCTCTGGGACTGTGACACAGAGCTGCTCCTGCCTGAGGCAGGCAAGTGGCCCCTCTCAGTGTGCGTTGCTGTAGTTTTGATGTGCTCATTATTAGTTTTCACATTCCAGCTCTGCACACAGATCAAGCCCAGCTTTGCAGAACTGTGCTGGAGATGAAGGACCCAATCCCCGTCCACCAGCAGATAAACATAGAGAGCAGGGAGGGAGGTGGGAGAGGCACAGGTAGCCGTGGCCTGTGCCCGTGCCTCTTCTCTCTGAGTGCAGATGTACAAAGTCACGTTAATTTTCTTTTCCCAAAATATGGTCTATAAATGAATAAGCAAGTAAATAAACCTGTCCTCTCTCAGCAGTCTTCCTGCCATCTGCTTACCATTACCACCTGGCATCCACCCAGGAGTTTGTATCTCCCTTTCGCTCCAGAGGATCCAAAGCATTCTGCAAGCTCGGGGCAGTGTTTGGCTCTCACTTGCACCTGTGTCTGTGCAGAACAACTCAGCACTGACTTTGTCCTTTGAGAAGCTGATATTAAGATTATTTAATGCACACTGATATGAGCCAACCCTGGGCAGCCACAGAGCAGCTGCCACCATGGTGGCCCGGGGTAGGCATTGAGTGTTGGGCTGTTGAGGGACCTCATCCCACTGCCCTGGTCTCTCACAGGGAACCTGTGCTGCAGGATTCACCTTCCAAAAGAATCCACTTGCCCCACGCTGGGCACAGGGGATGGAGTGGGTGCGTTCTCCAGTTCCTCGTGCCCCAGGTCTGCGCAAGAATTTAACTCTATGTCCAGAGTCAGGCAAAGAGGAGCAGAGCGAGGAATTAGAAACAAATTGTGAACAGATGTTAGGCAGGATAATAAGGAATGTATGGGAGGCCCACCAGGATAGATGGATGAGGCAAAACAAGCACAGGGCTTGCTCTAGCAGCAGCTGCTGTCCTGGAGGGAGCAGTGTGGGGAGGAAGAACCAGCCTGGGCAGAGAAACTTGTGCTGTGCAGGTTCTGCTCCCTGGGGCTGCCCCTCACAGCAGCTCCTGCTCTGCTCTGGTTGCGCAGCAACATCACATTAGGATGCAGGATTTCAGCATCTCGGCTCCCATGCTTCCACTTATTCTCTGAGCTGGGAAAATGGAGACAGGTTTCCCTCTCGTTCCACCTCATCTGTGGCTGCAGATGGAGGGAGGAGAGCAAAGTCTCTGAACAGGACAGCTCACAAAAGGAGCAAAAAATTCCTTGCATGGTGATAAAATCAGTGATTTGGTTCTCCTGCTTGGCTTGTGCCCTGACCCTGGCTGGAATGAAAACTTTATTGCATGTACAACTTGGGTGAGTCCCTCTTGTTTCTGTGTAAAAACTTAAAGCCCTTTTGCAGAGCAGAACATAGGGGCCCCTTGGACATGGGGTGGGAAGAGACAAAATCCTTTTCAAATACCCCAAGGGGGAGTTTCTTTATTTACTCATAAGAGTAAAGATCAAAATGTAATTTTTGTCATTAGCACATTCTAAAATAGCTTGTAATGAGTGAGTCAGAGGAAATGCTGGGGAGAGAGTGGGGCCTGTCATTCAGCACATGAAAGGCTGGAAAAGCTCTTTGTCTGTTTTACAGATTAAAGTATAAAGATTGGAGATTACTACAGGCTGCAGATAATGGTGGAGCAGCTATAACCTTGGAGCAGTGGAAGGATGTGCTCTGGGCTGCTTCCCTTGTGGCTGGAACAATATTGGTAGAGGGGCCAGAGCCCTGACCCTCTCTGTCTGTCCTGGCTGCCATCCCTGCTCTGAAAATGCAATATTTTTTTTCTAGAAAATACTTCTTTTAAGTGCTAATATTGATATTTAAGAGTGTTTCTTTTTAAAGGGCTCTTTAAGCAAAATGGAGCTTTATCTGTGATTCATCCCCACTTGCCAATCAGGCACAGAGGTCTCCGCATGTACAGATCTGTGCACACCCAGCCACGGTTGTGGCTGTTGGAACTGGAAATCAGTCGGTGCTGGGATGTAGCAACTGCTCATCACACGTGTTTGGTCGCCAGGTTGGTTAATTGCTGCACTAATGACACCCCGTGTCAGAGAAAGGCAGGCGAAAATTAAAAAAAGCTTAACAAATTAAAACGGCAATAGATACAAACTCCGTCTGGACACTGCAGGATGGTTTTTAAAACCAGCAGCTGAACTACAGATGAGGAGACACCAAAAGGAACCTTGTTTCCAATTCTGTTCCCTATCTGAGCAGGTCTGAAAACTGAGTAATTTTGTGTCATAAAGAAGCTTTCCCAGCAGCAAGTGCCTGACACTCCTGTGCTCACACCCTCAGTGACTCAGGGGCTCCTTTTCAGCAGAAAACAGAGCTTCATTTTCAGCGCTGTGGGTCATGGGTTGGGAAGGGACCAGGGATGGGACCAGGGTAAGGACATGCCCAGGGCCCTTCCCTTGGGCAGTGGGGCATGGATGGCTCTCCCCAGGGTGGGCAGTGGAACATCTCAGAAAGGACTGAGGTCACGGCGTGCTTGACAGTGAAGGCTGGGGCTCCACATTTTGTGGGCTGGACATGTGCAGGAGGTGAGGAGGGAGCTCCTCTGCCCCCTCTCCACCCCAAAGGGTTAATTTCTGCATCCTCGCCAAGAGGAGCAGGACCAAGAGCAGAATCAGGACCTGGCTCACTCCACCTGCCACGGAGAGGTCGGGGGACTGCGATTCCTGGCGCTGCTGAGAGCGTGGACAAAGCCTGTCTGAACCCAGGTAATTTGATTAGAAATTAATTGGCCTACATCAGAGCCTGAAAAATCCAACAGATTTGCTGCTGATAAAATTAAAATTAGAAACTGAATTGATTAGCCTGTGCCAGCAAAGGAACCAAAATGTCAGAGGCACCAGCTGCACATTTGCATTTGCTACTTAACAAAGTTCTCACCAAAGTGAGTGAGAGATGTTTGACATTTCCATGATTTCTGCAATTCTAATGTATGTTTTATTGATATTAATTTTAAAATGCAAGGGAATAGTGTAGTGAGGAATGACAGGAGGGAGTTTGGCCATTCCAGCTCAGTGTCTCATACAGAGTGTGATGTGTGGCTCCTGCTCTGTCGATGTTGGGAGCAGTTGGTGTTGGACTGGGCGTGTGTAATTTTTATGCTTATGATGCTGGAAAAAAAGAAAACTTGGGGAGTGTAAACCCTGGTGAAGTTTTAATTGGGAGCAGTTATTTTGAAATATTTTCTTTTCTAATATATTTTACCTTGGGGACGTATTACTGTGGGAAAATCCTATCACGTTTATGCAAAGGTTTCTGCCAGAGTCTATTGGGATATTTTAATTTCAGTTTCACAATGAGATATTCAGGAATATTGTGAATAAATTGGAATGATTTTACAATGGCAAATCATGACAATTTTCACCAAAGGGCGAAATTTTTTGGTTGTTTTTTTGAACAAATGCTCCAAAAGTTAGTCTTCCCCTCCTCAAATCCAGGGGAATTTCCAGTGTGCTGTGTGAAACTGAGCCCATGATTGCTGGTATTCACCAGTTGCCCATTGCTGCCAGTGCCTGTAATTGCTGATGCCTGTCACTGCCCACTGGCTTCCCCCCTCCCCTTCCCAGCTCTCTGCCCATCCCTCACCGTGCTTTGCTTCATTTCTGTCCCTACAGACTAAAATTATAAATATGTCAGATGAAAAGCTTTGTTCTCTTAGAGTGAAGGTGAAGGAGAGCCTATAAATTTTGCAGCCTGTGTCTGAGAATCCGAAGGACAGCTGAAAATTCCCTTTTAAAGAAAAATCCTTCCTGCTTTATAAATATTAATTGCAAGTCAGTGGTAATGAGAGAGACGGGGAGCCTCTGGCTCTGATCTGTGATTGTTTGACTAATACAAGCAACAGTTTAAACACGACAGTTATTATTTGATATGACACTAAATTAGAAGTTTCACACTTCATATTAAACGTTGGCTTATTGAGAGCAGGAGGAATGTGATTCTGCAGGTCAGGACCATGCTCGGCAGATCTGGAGATTAAATTACTGCCACGTGGGTCGGGAAGGAAGGTGCCGCCTGGGCGAGGTCCCCGGGCTGTCCCCAGGGACAGCAATGGGAAGAGCAAGGCTGTGCCAGGGCACTCGCCCGCTCCAGGAATGGAACTGCCTCTAAAACTTATAACTAGGCACTGAAAATGTGGAAAAAATTGAATGTTTTCTTCCTGCCTACGTTTCCTTAGGGACTGGGGGTCTATGCAGGTGAAGCCTCAGGAGGGGGTGGATGAGCCACAGCCGAAGGAAGGAGCAAGATCCTGGTCCCGTGTTTCCCCCCGAGAATTCCAGATCTGGCAAAGGACTCCTGCAGCAGCACAGCCAAAACAAAGGGTCAGGTGTCTGAGCAGGTACCGGGCCAGCAGCTTACGGGGAGACAACGTGCGGCTCCAGAGGAGCGGGGAATGGGCACGGAATCAATAGTCATTTGGATGATCCAGGCGGAGCTGGAATTCATCCTCTGGTACATTACCTGGGCATTACTTGTACCCAGCTGTATCACAGGCTTTGGGGAATATGGGGCGTTATTTCTTTTTTATGCTAATAATTAAACCAGTTGCTGTTTGTGAGGCGGGTTCAGGTGACAGGGGAGCTGGCAGCTTCCTGCAGTCACACCAACACCACGAACAACGCCGGTCCCAAAACCTGCCTGGGACTGAACAGAGTCCTGTGGATCCCTTGGGAACAGGCGTACAAGGAATAAGCTAAGGATAACCAGAAAAGCCTCCCCTGGACTCCGGGACCTGCTCACATCCACTCGCAATTCAAAGCCCGAGCCAGAGCGACCCTGAGCAACTCTGACCATTTGAAGTCTGTGCTATAATGCTGCTAAAATTACCAAACCTCACAGTACTTAGGAAACAGCCATTATCAGAAGCTACTTTTATTGCCATGGAAACAGAAAGATAACAGAGCAAAGTCCGGCCACATATCTCTGCTGAAGGTGGATGTGTGTGATGCTTACGGATGAGCTGCTGGCCTGGGTGGGACTGACAGGGGCCAGGAGCTGGAGGGGTTCATGTGCACATGTATGTGTGGATATGTATGAGTGTAAATATATAAATGTACCTGGGAACCTGAGAAAAACCAATATCAAACCACCAGAATTCTCCGTTTGTGGCCAAACACTGAATTCCCTTTTTCTGGACTTGTAGAAGGTGTAAGACTGATTCAGGCAAAACCCAGAGCAGGAAAGCCAGCACAGCACAAAGGAAGGTCACCTTGTTAGCCCCCGCCCTATCTGCACCCCAGAATCCTCCTTGTCCCTCAGATTTGGGATGAAAAACTCCAAGGCAGGGATGTGGGGCAGAGCATGGAAGGATGTGGGGCCGGGGACACAGGAGCAGCTGCTCCTCCAAGGCTCTGGAGGCAGGGGCAGTGCTAGCTGACAGAGCAGCCTGCAGGGACCCTCTGCTCTGCGGAAGAAAGAGGTGATGAAATTTTAATCAGAACTTCCCCAAAGTGCGCAGAGCTGTGAACGAGGGCCTCAGTGTGCTGCTCCACCTCCATCTTCCTCCTCCTCTCATCTCAGGTGCCATTGTCTGCAGAGATACCTCGGAGTGTTTTGTGTTCAGACTTTCCCCAGGACTTCAAGCCACCCAATTTACGTTCCTTTGAAGCAGGAGACCTGCTCAATCTCTAATTTATATTTTTTAATTAGGACACCAAAGTGTGAGAGAGCTCAGGGGAAACATGTCCCTTTTAAAAACAAAGTTATTGCTTTAATAAACGTGGGAGGATGGCAGTAATGGACCAGGGAGCTTCCCCTGGTTAAAAATTTAGTATTCCAGCCCTGCTCTTAATGAGACTGAGGATTAGTCCTAGGGAACAGGAACCTTTTTCTTGGCAGTGTGATAAGGATGGATGATGTGACTGTGGGGAATGTGAACGGTGTGGCAGAGTCCCACTGGCAGGAGACTTTGGGGTTTTGGAGCTTCCTCACCTCTCAGCGTTGTTTGGGTCTCTCCATAAGGGAATTCCTGGCCAGTGAAGTGATGCTGGTGCCTGGCAGGGCACCCACACCTGGCACCCAGCCCTCCAAGGAGGGGTCAGCCTCTGTGCCTACAGCTGATTGCTGAAGATGCTGCGTCCTGTCTCACTGTGATCTAGGTAATGACTCTGAACTCCCTTTAAATCCCATTTCATGTTGTGCCTTTCATGATTCCTGTCATCTTCTTTATTCCACTGCTCACTTTGAAGTAGCCACCACTTTGCACATGGCCCTCGCTGGCACTGAGCCGTGGTGTCATTATTTCTTAGGAGCACATTTGCAGGATGATGGTAGCTCTGTCCTAGAACAAAGGAGCCCAAAACACGCCAAGGAGTGTCAGGGCAGTGGTGGGAGCTGGGGGGGGGGGCAGCAGAGCCTCAGTGCTGGTGCAGCCCCACTGTGACAGTGCCAGCACAGGGGACACTCGCAGCTTGTGGCACTCGGTGCACCCCTGGTGACTGAGCTGTGGGAAGGCTGGTGCCTGGCAAGTGGGCTTAAAAATAGCAGTAACACCTTTCTGGAAACAGAATCAGTGACACCAGAAGTCCTCCCATCTCTCTCTGTGCTCGGGGTAGCTGACTGAGCCATCGGGAACAGCTCAGTGTCAGGCAATAGGAGTGGCTGCCCCTTTATTCTGCTTTTCAGCTTCTCCCTCCTCTGTTCATAGTTAAAGGCATAATTCTCTGTCATATCTTGCTTGGCAGCATATCAGGAGCCTGTGCCAGGCAAAGTGGGAAGTGAGACTAAAGGATTTCCTTTACACATTTACTCAATGTAAAATTTTCTCAGTATTCACCAGATTGTTTTGCGTTTGCCCTTGAAAATGCTTCTTGTGCAGAAAACTCTCACCCACCCCTGTTCACCTGGCCTGAACCTCCTCGAGACTGGACCAATGTCTGGCTGGTCTCTGAACAGCTCCAGCTCTGTTCCAGTAGCAGGTGGAAACCCGAGGGCAGCATCCCATGGAGCGCACACAACAATGAGACAAACGAAGGAGGATGGTTTTTTGCAAGACAAGCCAGTATAAAAGGCATTTATTCCGTCTTTATAGATCATTACAGCTGAAACGAGATTTTTCTGCTCAGAATTCAGATGCTTGGGATCCTTTCTAAAAGTGCTGTGAGCTCTTCCATGTAATTTTGGAATAGATAGATTCATACTGCTCCTGATGCACTTTGTTGTGTCCCAAAAGGCTGACAATCTGCTGGCAGAAATTGCAGGGAAATGCAAGTAAACCCAGATAAATGGTGGTTACAGTGAGGCAGTGCCCGCCACAGACCCAGGCCAGGTGAGCAGTCACTAACCTGTCCTGTGGCTCCAAGCTGTGCTGGCACATGCTGAGAGCCAGATCAGCCCAGGGATGGAGATTGCCACTGCACCGTGTCCCCACCACACCGTGACCCCCTGCTTGTCCCCAGGTGCCCTTGACAGTGAGTCCTGGCAAGGCTGGCGCACCTTCTCCCCCTGCAATCTCTCCCCTACCATTGAGGGATGTTTTCAGGCAGGCCATCCTTTTCTGCAGCTGTAGTGCAGAGTGTGACACTGCCCTGCCCTGTCAGGGGACAGAAGTTGCCTAATGCTGTCATTGGGGTCATTCTGGGGGGCAGCTGTGTGTCCATTTGACATCTGCACTGTGCAACATCCCCCTGATCCCTTGTGCTCCCTGCTCTGGAGTTCTGATCCCTGTTCTGGGGTTCTGATCCCTTGTACTCCCTGCTCTGGGGTTCTGATCCCTGTACTGGGGTTCTGATCCCTTGTGTTCCCTGCTCTGGGGTTCTGATCCCTGTACTGGGGTTCTGATCCCTTGTGTTCCCTGCTCTGGGGTTCTGATCCCTTTGCTCACTGCTCTGGGGTTCTGATTCCTTGTTCTGGGATTCTGATCCCTTTGCTCCCTGCTCTGGGGTTCTGATCCCTGTTCTGGGGTTCTGATCCCTTGTGCTCCCTGCTCTGGGGTTCTGATCCCTGTACTGGGGTTCTGATCCCTTGTGTTCCCTGCTCTGGGGTTCTGATCCCTTTGCTCACTGCTCTGGGGTTCTGATCCCTGTACTGGGGTTCTGATCCCCTGTGTTCACTGCTTTGGAGTTCTGCCTTAATGCCTTTGCACAATATATATATATTTATTAGTCCTATGTTAAGCAGTTTAATGAATCCAGGCCTTTGGGGAGAATTAACAGTGAATTAACACTGCATCTGAAAAATTAAAGGAGTAGTCGAGCAAATTTCTTTTTAGTGACTTTTAGTGAGCCATTTAATGCAAACATCTCGTTAACTGCAGTATAACGATACACTATAATGGGTTCTGCAGTAAGAACAATTAGCTTTGCAATTAGCAGAAGAGTGAGCGCTCTGCAACCGGCTGCACTTGGCACTGGGCCGTCAGGAACATCCCATGGAGACCAAACAACAGCGTTTCCACAGGTAGAGCAAAACCATTTGACTTTAAACCCCAGTAATATTTCTCCTGTTCACCCAATGACCAAGGTGTGGGGTGAAGGTTGGCTGCTCAGGGCCATCTTATTTCTCCTTTGTCACTGGCATGGCATCGATCACTTGATTTGCAGGGTGACCCTCAGAGCCCTGCAGTCATTAGCCCGTCCTGTGAGCTCAGCCCATGGCCTCCCACGGTGGGTACAGGACGGATTTGCAGGGGAGCCTGAGCTGGTGAGCGTGGCTGCTTCATTGCAGGCATGGAGCACCCACTGCTGGAACCCCGCCTGCCCTAGGGATGCTCCTGGGGGAGCACGTGGTCGGGTAGGCTGCATGTCTGAGGGCAAAGGTAGATCTTTCTGCTATAGGAATTTTCTCTGTCAAAGGCAGAGTGTCTCTGTGGCTGCCCTGAAGCCTGTTTCTGGGAGAATATCCACCTGGGATTGTGCTGAAGTGTGGGATGAAATGGCTATCCATCACTCCAGGCCTGCTCTGTCTGGAGCTTCTCTTCCTTGGAAAACTGAAGACAACAAGGTTTGACATCTCAGGCTATTGAATAAATAATAACCATCAAAATGTCAGCATTTAGGTTTTATTTAAATCTCCTCACCAACAACACTAACTTAAACTTTATGATGCACCATTACAGCCTCCGAGAGCGTTCCGCCTGCCAAACAATATGTTCCATGAAAACTGATATAATCTGCTTGTTATCTGTAGCACTGCCTTGTAGTGGGGCTTTATTGATTTTCTGCACAATCACAGTTAAAAGCCTTTTTTTCCCCTCTGGTATCTTTTTATGATTCTGGAGGATTTGTTTCCGCTCCTCTGTCATTTTTCACCCACTCATATCTTGGCTGGTTTATAATGGTAAAAACCCACAACTCACTATTTATTTGCTGAACCACATTAACAAACAGAAGCTGGAGTGGAGATGAGGAGAACTCCCCCGAGCTGCACGGGCAGACAGACAGACAGAGAGACAGACACCTCGCAGGGGGTGCCTGGAGCAGGAGACAGGAGCTCACAGCAGCTCTGCCACCCTGGGAGATGTTGGTCACGTCCTGCCCACACAGGTGTTACGTGCTGGGGGACACCGCAGTGAGGAGTGGGGTGGGGAGGCCCTGGAAGGAGGAATCAGGCTCTGCTGAGGGGTCTGTCACTGGTCTCTGCCTCAGGCAGGTGTCCTGGAACACGGCACAGCTCTCTCAGAGCCACCACTCTCAGGGACCAGGGAAGGGCCACAGTTCTCCCAGGGAGAAATGGGGGGATGAGGGGAGCTGGTAAGTGACACAGAGATGTCACAGCAGTGGCTCTGATTCGGCCATCGATGTCTGAAGCCATCCCTCCTGCGGGGTGAATATCCCCCTGCTCGTGCTCACACCCTGCTCAGGGAGCTGACGCCCTGTCCTCACTCCATCTCCAGCAATAATCTAAAGTCAATTTGCTATAACAATTGAGACTGTTGCTTTTGATGAATTCCTGTTTGCCTTTAATTTGTTACAAGATGATGAGGCTTGGAGGAAATGTTCAGCTGTCAGGAAACTGCACTCTCAGACACTTAAATTTGTGAACTTTGATATCATTGACTGAGTCATTTTCCAGGGACTCTCTTCTAACTCCTGGCATTGTCAGTGCTGGGTTTTCTGTCTTTCTTACATTTTCTCTGGCACCAGGCTGAATATTTTACATTAGGAAGCCTACGTGTGCCTTGATGAGATTTAGATGCTTTGAAATGTCACCTGCCATATGTTGCCATGATTATTATGAATTACATTCAGATGAAGAGCAGTTTCTCTCGGGTCTGTAGTGCCAGACCTTTGCATTTCACAGGATGCCAAAGAGCCCCTCATGAAATGCCAGTAATAAATAAATCTCATCTCTGCCCGACCAAGCACTTGCTTCATTTTAAGCTTTTGAGTTGTTCCCCTTTAAACCGAGGCCTTGGACTCGCAAGGGCCACGGCAGGGCTGAGCAGGGACATTCATTCCTAGTGGCACCAGGGTCCTGAGCTGGGGGGCTGGATAATGCCAGCAGAGCCATTACCTCAGCCCAAGGCAGTGGTGTGGGGCAGCACTGTCTGCCCAGGCAGGGGATGCTGGAGCTCAGTGCCAGACCCAAAACTGGGATGGTTTTCCTGCTCTCCCCCCACTATTTTGCTGCTGCTTCCCTTTAAAGCAGGCAGGGATAGCAACGGGGAAAAAAAATCTCTTTGCATTTCTGAGAGTTATGAAATAATCAGGTGGCATTTCCCTTCATCACTACTAATCACAAGAACAAGCTCTTGCAAGGAATTAGTTTGCACTAAACCTTCTGTAAATCTTCGAAGGCACAGATGAGAGATTGCAGAACTGGAGATTATGACTTTTAAGTTTAATTCATTACCTTAAATTAGCATCAAAGAGCTCATGGCACAGTTCCTGTCCTGAGCTGCGCTGCACAAACCCAGCGGCTCCGGTCGAGTGAGGCAGAGCAGACTTGAGAGCAAGGCTGGAGGGGAGCAGTTCATGTTCGTGAGTGTTCCAAACACGGCCTTCTCTCTTGCTAGAAAAGATCATTGTGTTATTAGGCAAAATAGATTTTAGCATTGATTTATCGTCCCCTTTGGAGACACCTTTTGCTACACTGTTCCATTTAAGCTGAGCTAACAGCCTGGGCATAGGAACTGTGCCCCTGCAGCAGTATGAGCCAGAGGTGAGGCAGGAGGAATCCTGCTCTTACAGTTCCAGTGGGATGAGCTCCCATCTCCCTGGCAGGGACAGAAAAGGGGCAGCAGGCTCTGGGGAGTGTTAGTGGTATTTGTACCTATTAAATAAAAGAAGTCTGAAGACAGGAGATGAGGGAGCTGCTGCCAGGGATGGTGGCTCTGCTCCCCTGCTCCTGGGGGAAAATGCAGGGATAAATTACTACAGCTCCAAGAGCAGTGGAAATTTCAGAAATAATTTCTGAAGCTGATGACTGTGAAATTTCAATAATATCACTGAGGGGTGCTGGAAGGACCTGGGCAGTGGGAAACCCAAAGCTGGGCCACCACATTCTCTGCACAGGGGCTGCACTCATGAGAGTAAGGGAAGAGGAGAGCTGAGCCACCCTGGTCCTGCCAGGAGCAGCATGGTCCCACTGGCCCTTCTCAGGGGGTGAGAGAGGAGAATGCAGAGGACAGGTCTGGCTCCAGAATCCTGGGAACATGCCACAGAGTGCACCTGCCCCCTCCCCGTGCCAAGAGCCATCTGTGGAGGCAGCTCATCGCTCAACACACAATCCAGGTTCATTTATATGTGCACAACAGAGGGAAATGGCTTTGCTGCTGGGATCAATCCTTCAATCTAATGCCTCTCACTCCATTGTAACTGTATTTCATAACCTGCTCGAGGATTTTCAGGCTTTTCACTTGACGGAACAAGAGCTGCGGAGAGAAGGACGTAAGGATAAAGAGCTCTCTGGTTTCCATTCAATGCAGAACGACCTGGGCAGGAAAGGAAAACTCATGAGCTATGATGATACACAGCTTATGTCTGTGCTGCATTCATGATGCTCTGTGTTATGGCTTTGTGGGGTTTTAAAGCAGGGGTCACCACCTACTTGAGCATCTTCTGCTACCCACGAAATGCTCCTGCCAGCACACGGCTGTGCCTCAGCCTCTGTGTGAGGGGAGCAGGGCTGGCCAGGCACAGCCAGCGCACCTTTGTCAACCCAAACGGGATTTGGCAATGGCAGAGGGGGACCATGAGGGTGCAGGGGGGCTGGGTGAGCGATCCTGGTCCCTGCAGACCACATTCCCTGAAAGGCTTTTCCAAGCTGCCTGCCTGGCAGCCACTGCAGACAGGGAGGCAGCCACGGCACCACTCACTCCCAAGTGCTCACTCAGCCTGAACCAAAGGCTGTGGCAGTGTGGGGATGGCCCAGTCCTTCCTCTGTGCCTTCAATCAGGTGATGCTCCAGTGAGCCAGAAACTGAACTGCAAAAGCCATTAGATCCAGCAACAACACGCCCAGGCTCATGCTCAAAACCACAGACAGAGCTGTCTCCCCAGACCGACCCACCACTTCTCCTCCCAATCTTGTTTTCATTCATTTTTCATCACCCTGGCAGTGCTGGGCTGCCGCTGCATCGTGGTGTCCCAGGAGCAGGGCTGGGGTGGGCTTTTCCATCTTGGTTTTGGAGCAGACTGACGTGGGGCATGCATGACCTTGAGCCCTGGGCACAAGTCAGCAGGGATGCTTCCACACAGGCTCCTGGACCCTGTCCTGGGAGCAGGGGGAACCAAGGGCTGGTCCCCAAGTGCCACCTCATCCCCAGAGCTTGCTCCCACCACAGCGGGGCCGAGCCCAGGTGTGTCTGGCAGCACCGACCCTGTGCTGGGAGGGCAGCAGGGGGTCAGGACATGAATACCCCATGCCCCACACCTGCCTGCACGAGGGCACACATCCCCATGGCAGCAGTACCATAACAGTCCATTAATTATGCCATTTAATTAGATGACAAATATTCATATTTCAGTAATGACTCTGCTCGTGCTGCATTTAGCTCCTCGCGCTGCAGTGACGCAGCCTCCACCCGTTCGCTCGCTCCTAATGAACAACCACTTAGAATTTTAAAAAGTGGAGAATATCTTTCTGAGTTAATTAGCTTGAAATTAGCTTAATCACAGCTCATTTAAACTTATCTAAACAACAGCATGAGGAACTCTAGGAAAACTTGGGCTCAGCCTTACTCAGCTTTCCACCCAGTGAGCCGGCCGGCTGGGGGTTTTACGCCTCTATATCAGACTGATTTGAATATTAATCGTGTGTGACCTGTTGCATTCAACTCATGCAGATCCAGCCCACAACTACTTTATTTACCTGCTCTACCTCCTGCAATAGCTGTCAGGAATAATGAATAAACCCCGAATTTGATCCTGAACAGAGAAATGTCATGCTGGAACAAGTTTATTATTTCATGTGCTTTTCAGGGTTCCTGAACATGATGTTAAGATCTGATCAATTGAACATCTGGGTTTCCTGGAGGCTGAGGCAGGATCATGCAATATTTACATCACTATCCTGAGATCAAAGAAGGCTGCAAGTCTTCGGAAAAACCTCCATGCAGAGGGATAAAATGGAGTGCAGGAAACCACAGCTGAAATCCAAGTCAAGCCCTGTCCTGTCCAGACAGAACCTGACAGAGAAGGATATGAGGAGGTCCCTCAGTGCCATAGGGAACTGCTGGGACTTGGGTACCATCAGAAGGAAGGGATCCATGTGATCCTGGGATCCATTTGGCCCAGTGCAGAGAGTGACAGCACACCTCAGGAGTTTATTCTCATGTGCTCCCACCCAAACTGCCATGTTTTTAACCTGCTCTTAGCTTCAAAGAGGGAGGCAGACCCTTTAATGCTGAATTTCAGCTTCCAGAGCAAGTTCCACAGCACATTGCCCCTGCAAGCAGCTGGGAGCTGCCTGGTAGCAGGAGATGCTGATGGCAGTGCCAGCCCTGCTGCTACTGCAAATATGGAGGGGAGCAGAGAAGGGTGAAGGCAGAAACCCGCAGAGATCTCACTAGTGGGATGCATCCTCCAGCTGCTGTTGTATGGTTGGCAAACCCTGGCCTGCTCAGGGTTCAAGCACAGCACAGAGAACCATGTCCGGGGCACAGAGGGGAGCATGGATGGGCTGGGCTGGGCTGGGCTGGTGCAGTTACCTCTGACCAGAGAGGTCTGGGCTGTAGGTTGTTCCTGAGCACATGCCAAGCTGTGTCACAGCCCACTGCCCATCTCCTCACTGCAGAGATGGAGAAACACCCATCCATCCCCAGTGCAGAGCAGTTGCTAATGGAATCAGAGGTGGAACGTGGGAGGCCCTTGTTTCAGTTCCATTACACCAGGCTGAGGCACGTTCTGCCGAGCATGAGGAGCAGCTCAACCTGGCATGTTCTGCTGGGGATGACAGGCAACTCACCCAGGTACCTCTCTAATTGCAGGTTTGCTGCATGAGCGGATTATTTTCACTGTGTCAGTACTTCCCAGAAGGAGCTCCCTTCAGGAACACTTATTTCCCATATCATGGAAAATGTAAGTAGTATTTAGGGCCTGTTTCACCACTCTGGTATTTGTGCCACTCTCATTAGCTGTATGAGGCAGCGCTGTGCTGCACCACGAGTGGAGCAACTCCTGTGTTTTTAAATCAGACACAACACCAAAATACTTCAGGGCTCCTTCAGCAGAGAAACAAACACTCTCTGCCCACTGCAGTGATACCTGGTCCCTCTGGCTCAGTCATTTACTCTGCAGTTAGCAACAAGGTGAATTTTAATTCCAGACCATTTTTTCAGTCCTGCTGTTCCTTATGTGTGTTGTGTCTAATAACAATGCAAGCCATATGGTGCCTCCAGCACTGGGACTGCAGCCATGGGGTAACAGATGCAAAATGCCCCAAGATAATAGATGGAAAAGTTTCTCTTCTCACTTTTGAGGAGTTTGAAGAGCTACCAAAAACAGCAACATGAAATATTCAGCAAATTAAACATTGCTGGAGTACATGAAGTCCAACCCAGCTGGAAATTAGTTCTTCTGGGGACCCTTTCTAGGACACTTTGGAGGCACAGCTTCAGAACCATGTCTGTAGGATGCGCTGCCTGAGAGCTGCTAAAACATCTCCTTCACCAATCCTTTTGGGAACTACCTGAAAAATGTCCATCAGAGCTGACTGGGCAGGGCCTGGAGCAGGGAGAGGGGTGAGATGGCACCCTGAGGTCCTTCCCTTGCCTAGATTTGAAACTCCCAGACTCTTTTCTTACCCAGGTGCTGGCCTTGCCTACAACACACAGCTGAGCTCTGCAGAGCTTACCCAGACAGGCAGGTCCCATTGTCCAAGAACTTCCAAACTCACTGGCACAAAATAATTGAAGCAAAATGAAAATTAGATTCTAGGAGATAACTTTTACAGTTCCTGCAAAGAGCGGACCTGGTAGAGGACAAGTCAAAGCAGTTCCCAGCCCATGTCAACACAGGGCTGAGACCCTACTAGGGCTTGGTTTTGCTGCCACTCCTCCCAGCCCCTCAGCTGCTCTGACACGGGGAAAGGAGCGGACTGGAGGGCAGGAGTGGATTGAACACCTAGGAAAGCTCCTGAGGATGGTGTGTTTGGGTTCATTGCTCTTAGTGCATGGCCTCAGTGGCGAGGAGCTGGTATTGCTCATTAGAGAGGCATTAAAACACGACTTACAAATGACTGCGGAGTTCCACAAATGCCACCGCCCCATCAAACAGTTATTCAGTTATTGATTTGCATTAAACAAGTAGATAAATACTTAATCTGAGTAGGAGCAGCATTCTCATCATAAAGTGAATTAGTGCCTAAAATGTCTCTGGCTCATCAGCAGACTCAGAGCTGTGTCATTGCTCCCAGGTCTGCAGCCAGAGCTGTTCATTACCCACATCCCTCCAGACCTGATGGCTGAGCCCCCCAGGCTGCAGGACACAGCCACAACCTGCTTTGTCCAATCCCTCCAGCAGAGGATCCATGGGTAGCAGGAGCAGCTTGGGGGGACACTGCCTGCTCCCACTGACGGCAGAACTGAGGCAGCTCCCAGCCTGCCTTCCCTCAGCACCCCGGCCCTGTGGCAGAAATCAGCTGTAATGAAGTGTGGGATGCCAGCATGAGGGAACAGCCAGAATCTGTGTTCCTGCAGCTCCTCCTGCAGCGCAGGCTGTCTTGGGGGGCTGTGCTGGGGCACAGGGGCCATCCCGCTCCCCACCGGTGGCTCTGCAGAGGGGTGCACCGACCTGCTCCCTTCTCCCCAGGGGTCACATCCCTCTGTGGCACCGGGGCTGGCTCCAGGCTGCTGGCAGAGGCAGTGCAGTATCAGGACTGGCAGAAAGGCCACAGACGGAGGCAGGAGAATTGTCAATAGTTTTAAAAGGTAATTAAGACTTTGGACAACTTTCTTATTACAGGTGGGAAGTAATATTGATAACGATCTTCCTGAGCTATTCTCCTGTGGAAGGATTTGCTGCAGGAAAGCAACTGAGCAGCATATTAAAAAAAATCCATTCTCATCATCCCTTTTCACATCCCATCTTGCTTCCCAGGGCGCCTCCTCTCCTCCCGTCACCTATCAACAAACAAACAGTTTGGCTCTAATTGCGAAGGACACACTTTAAAGTTGGGAGCTGCGAGCCCAGTGAGATGGATGGGTGGGATGGGATGTTCTCCACACTGACACCATGTCCTGGCACGGGGCGGGAACAGTCTGGGCTGATTTACTTTAGATTTGAGCTGGGAGTAAATTGGAAGACATGAATCATCTTGACGCAGACGCTCCAGAGATGGATTACCTGGTTTGGCAGCTTGCTCCTCTCTTTCCACAGCCATGCTTTTCTCCTTTCAGTGAAGTTTCATTTCCCAGACACAGAAGCTTCCTGCTCCATGCCCATGCCCCAGGGAGCCCTATGCCATTCTCCAGGTGCTCCCATGGCCAGGCTGAACCAGTGGCTGCCAGGGCCACCGGGTGATTCCTGCTGGTTGGAAGCTGGTGTCGCCCTCCAGACCCAGGCCTACGGCTCCCTCCTTTCATCTGGCACCTCTAGACTGTTAGCTACAAATAGTGTTGGGCTGAAATAGTGCCACATTAGCTCTATCTCCTACATAAGTGAGTGCAAAGTGCATGATCTTTCTGCCCAAGCTGCTACGGGTGTTCAGCACATCCCTTCCCAACTTTTGCCCCCCAAGAATTGCATCTTCTTTTGAGACATGAAGCTGAGCAGCCACATGCAAGGAGCCACGGGCAAGGGCTGGATGGCTGCTGCCCCTCATTGGCAAGTGACTTTTGCCTTCTCCATCAGTTGCTCTGTGGAAACCAGAGCTGGAAGCACAGGGAATAATGCTGCTCCACATTTCATTTGCCAGGCAGATGGACTCTCCCATTGTGATCTCTGAGGCTCCAGCAAAAGGCAGCACACCAAAGAGAAATCTTGACTCACTTGTGTGATGAGGCAGGACTCAGCCTTGCTCTAGTCCAGCAGGCCTAAATTCCCGGTCAAATAAGGTCCAGACACTTCCTCACCTTAAAGAATTCAGCACTTCACACCACAAATTATGAGCTAAACAGGCAAATAAGCCCCAGCCCCACTTTGCAGTGATTGCAGCAATCAGAGCCCAGCTCAGGTTGGCTCCCAGGGACTGTAAATCCTGAACTCTGCAGGCACAGCCCCGGTTGATGGTTGATAGCAAGTGATTAGCCTTAATTCCACTCTTCCTCTCTTTTAAGATGGTTCATCTGGAGCCCCCACAGTGTTCCTCTGATCACGGCCCTGCGCAGGAGCAGGGCCATGTGCGGGTGGCAGAGGCTGCCTCTGCTCCTGCTCAGCCACCTCCAGCTTCCCCTTCTTGGTTTCCTTCTTGTCTCCAGCATAACTCCTGCTGGAACTGATTTTTTCCTTAGTGGGAGGGGATTTGGAAGCAGAGGGAAATCTGGGGATGGAAGCAGCCCTCTCCTGAAGGGTCGTTAGAGGAGCCGTGCACCCGACACAAGCTGCTGCTCTGGGGCAGGTACATTTTGGGAGCCAACCTCTCCTGCCACTCACAGCATCCAAGCCCTGACTTGGGACATCCCCAGCTCTCCCCCAAAGCTGGCATTCCCAGACTATGCCATTCCCCAATGTTTCCACCTGGCCTGTGGGGCTCTGGAGCCTGTCTAAAGAACATGAGTTAAGAAGCAGGTTGTCTGCATTTATTTTTAAGAGATGGTGGATTTTTGATCACAGCCTTGCTTCCTCCCTCCTCTCCATCCCCTTCTCCAACTTTCTTTGAACAAATCATTCCATTTGCAGAGTCCTGTTGTTTAATTTTGCCAGTTGCTGAGTCTCAACCTCCCGTTAATTGGTTTTGCCTGTCTTTGTGCATTCCGTTAAATGAGAAAACGCCACACATAAAATTTTAATTTTGAAAGCTGCCTTGTTTGTTTTATATTGAAATTACCCACGCCACGCCGGCCTGCAGAAACAGACGCTTTCTCATTTCATTAAAAACTCTTTGTGATGATAAAAAGCAGCAGAAATTAGATAAAAAGTGGTGTTTCCTTAAAGGCACATGAAAGTAGAGAGATAAATCCCATGTATTGTAGGGATCAAATCCAGCGCAAGGCTGCAGAGTGGCGATACCAGCAAGGAGGCTGTGCTGGTGCAGCGCAGCAATAGCTCCTCTCCCAGGACGCTGCAGGCTCTGCCTGGCCTGGCCTCTGTCACCCGCCAGTGCTTCTGTCCCCTCTGTCACCCACCACTGCTTGCCTCAGGGTATCTGCAGTGAAGCATGCAGGAGCTCTCCCGCTGTGGGCATCCCCAGCCCTGCGTGTCCCCAGACCTGCTGATGGCTGGCGCGGTGAAACCATCAGTGCTCAAAACAACAAGGGCAGAGGGGCCGTTTGTTGTCCGGCAGGTGGGGACGGGGAAGAGGACCAGCTCCTTCCTCTCCAGGCCCGTCTTTCAGACCTGGTGTGTGAGCACACACGGGGGATTTAACCAGCTCCTCGGGAGGGACCCTCAGAAGGACCAAAGTCCTCAGCAGCTTCAACCGCTCTCCAACAGCTGCTGGTCATGGCAAAGCAAACTTGTTGTCACCACCCTGCTGTCCCTTGCTCTGGAGCAAATGTGACCACTGAGCACAAAGGGAGCTGAGGCCAGTGGAAGCTCCTGTGTACGGGGGGATGTTTGCTGATCCCTTGGGTGCTCAGTGATCCCATATTTATTCTGCCCAATGGGATCTGTAAATCAGCACAAATGAAGAACAAACTTCCAGCTTCAGACTTGATTGCTTCACTTCCCTTAACATCAAAGTTAGTTTTTTCTACTTGATTTTCAATGTTCTTCAGCAGTTGCTGAATTGCTATTCAGCTTTGCACAGTTTTTCCACCCACTGCCATTTTAAAGGTCATTTAATTATTATTACAGAGAATTACAAAAAGATAGAGAAATTTTTAAATGCCTTAAGCTGCAACAGGTTATTGGCATGGGTTTTTTATAGTCATGTTAAATGGATCAGTATTTACAGCTCAGGAGTCTTTCATCGCACTGTCACCCGGTGGTGCTCAGAGCACTGAGCCAGCCCAGCAGCACTGCAATGGGAGGTGCTCAACTGCTCCCTTCGGGAATAGTCAAAGACATTTCTTTGGAAATTTCAGACCCCCAGTCCCCACAGCATTGCTCCCCAGGAAGCTCTGGGCAGCTCTGCAGGCCCTCCTGCAGGACCAAAGGGATTGCAGCTGTGCGGGAGCAGCCCGAAGCGTTGTGATGACAGCAAACCCCAGAAAGTGAGGCTGCTGGCAAGGCACGGCACCTCCTGAGGAGTCAGAACAAGCTGCTAGGTCACTGCTGTTCATGGTTCTTAAGTAGCTGTTGCATGCACAGGTTTTTCCCTTAATTTCATCAGCACATTAATGAGTGTCTGTTAAAGCAAACCTAAATGGGAACCAAAAGCCAGCCTCCTGTTTTCACGAAAACATGTTTTCTACCAAAATGCAATTATTGCTGGCAAATGGGCAACTTTCCGCCTTCACAGGAACACTGCATGGAGCAGAGAGGAAAAAAGGATGTGCTGCTCTTCCAGGTTTGCAAAGAGGCAGGATCGCCAACAGGGACAGGGGTGAGGCACACCAGATCCACCTCCTGCTCCAAGCAATTCGAATTTGCTGGTAGTTGTTGTAGAGAGAATTTAAGATTATAAACTAAAGGACACGTTTTCATTTCTGCACATCAGATTGGACAGACAAGCCCAGCAAAGAACATGCGTTTGTCAGCTGGACTGGAAGTGGCATTAACATGCCTTGGCCTCTCATTCACCCACTCTTTGCATCACATCATCCTTCTCATCCCAAATGCTCGTTCCACAAAGCTTGGACGATCAATCAGGACATTTAGACTAAACTGTAAAGCCTTGCTTAGGCCTCTAGGTGGAAGGCTGAGAAAGCAAACCTGATTCTTAGGATAGGGGTAGTTGTCCCAAAGTGCAAAACAAAAGTGTAATCACTTCTTTGCCCCCTTTCCTTGATGTCAGCTGTGAATCAGGTGCGTGGGCTTGGGAGAATGTTAAGACTGGCGGGTCTTTACTGAAACTGTCTGACAAACAGACCTCAGATCCCACATACTGAATATTGTGTCTGTTGAGTCTCCACTCCAGAAGCTGTTTTGCAATAAATGCATCACTCCTTCACACGGTTGTGTAAAAGTGGAAAGACAGGCTGGGGCCGGGCTGGGCTCTCCCACCGTGGCACAGCAGCAGGACCAGGACTGGGGCTGGGGGTGGCAGTGGCCCAAGCTGCCAGCCACAGCATCCTGAGCACGGTGCTGTGCCAGGGGAGTTCCCCGTGCCCCGGACACCGCGCAAATCCACATCTCCCCAGCAGCAGGCAGAGCCCGGCTCTGCTCCAGCCCCACACCAGCGCGACACGCCTCGCACCGGGGAAATCCCCAGCCGAAGGGAGCGAAAGCACGGTCTTGCCTCACTTTGTTGTGTTGTTCCCACAGCAGTGCGAGCGGAGAGAGAGGCCGGTCCTGTTTGCTCGGCTGCGTCGTGAGCGTTGCACAACTGCAGCGAGGGGTGCGAACGCGGCGCTCCCCTCCGGTACCGCACGGCTCAGCCCTCGTCCGCGCTCGTGGCCATGCCAGGCATTGGGAACGACCTTTCCCCTGCTTCGTGGGCCTGTTAACACCTTCTCCAGGTGTAGCCTGAGCAGGTGAGAACCACCTCCTGGCCCCTGCCTGCCACCACGCTGACAGCTCCTGAGTCATATCAGATCGGCTGGCGCTGACATCACGGGAGCGGCGAGCGGAGCTGCGGCTGTTTGTCTCGGTGCCCCGCTGACACACATCCGTCCCGTGGGAGGAACGGGGCGGCCGGCGCTGCCCCACATTGCGCAGGCCGGCGGGCAGCGGCACGGCCCCCTTGGCGACACGGCCCCCATGGCGACACGGCCCCCATGGCCGCACGGCCCCCATGGCCACACGGCCCCGTGCCTGGGCTCCGCGCTGACCCCACCGGCCCGGCCCGGAGAAGGAGGAAATGAATTTCCTGACAGGCTATGTGTGATCAGAGCCAGGACCTCTCATTCCTAACAAAAGCATTAGGGAAACCCAGCCTGTGTCCCGAGAGATTCACAATGAGCCCACTTAGCAGAGAGGGTCCCAGAGATGTCCGAGAATTAACCATTGGGTTTGGGACTTCAGCAGGGCTGCCACGTCCTTCCCTGACTTCCTGGATGCCCAGAGCAGACACTCCTGCTCTGCTTTCAGTTCCTTAGAACAAAAACCACTTCCCAGATGGATGTGATTTCTTAGGAGGTATTTGCTTTGCAATAGGCATAAATCTTCTGCTCTTCACATTTCTCTGGGTGGGATAAAATATTCTGTGACTGTCTATTTAAACATCTTATATTAATACCATGAAGTGTTTGTTCAACTTCTATTATTCTTTTAGTTCTGAAGTAGCGAATGCTCCCAGGCATGTCAAAGAACAGCAAATCCAGAGCTGCAGACACTGCATCCAAACTAAACTGGGGCTGAACAGGCAGGGATATTTCTGGATAAGGGGACCACTGACATTTTCCGGCAGAGAGGCCACAGCTGGGAAGAGCTTAGCAAAAGAGTAAATGCTGCTGTCACAGGCACTTGCGCAATTGCTCGGTTTTCCTCAGCATTATTTATTACTTGAGTTTGTTGCTTCTCTCTGCTCTTGACCTAGCTGCTGGAAACCTGAGGTTGCCTGGTGAGCCAGCAGTGCTGCTTCAGAACAGAGAGGGTGCTGGCAGATGCTCTAGGTACTGCTGCTAGACATGATGCTGGGATGAAGTGATCACAGAGGGGAGGAATCATCAGATATTGAATCCCTGATGCATCCTGGGCAGGGACAGTGGGACTGTTTCCCCCTGGCTTTGGTGCAGAGATGTGGAGGAACTGCTTTCCCAGGCTCAGCTGAGACCCTGCACAGCCCTGGCGAGAGCCGAGGTGATGATGAGGGTTCTGCTGCTTCTGTCACTTCAGCCCTCAACAATAACAGATTTATAGCCCAAAAGCCCCTCGAAGGATGGCTCTTTTCCTTGACAAAAGTGCATGAGAAAAAAATTGTCAGGGTGTGCCCAATCCATCTGTCATTGAGGAAATAAGCTCGTCCCATAACTTAATGCCATCAATCACTAAGACCAAAGGCAGAGATCAAGACTGCTTACTCGGAGGAGTCCCTAGGGCCGTGTCTAGTTAGGCACACAGTGACAGCGAAATAAATTTCCTTGGTATGGTCCCTTGGGAGCATGCGCTCTCCTCCAGAGCTCAGAAACATGCCTGCTCTGCAAGGAGCCCTTGGGCTACTCAGGGAGTAGTTACTCTGCAGACTGCTTATGAGGATCTCCTTAAAAGCCATGGAATAAGTTCAAAATAAAATGTTTCAGAGAAAAATCCATCGACTTGTCAGCAGCTGCGTAGGAATCCCATACTCATGGGTGAAGGCAGCACTGGGAGGACCTCAAGCAGTGTGACAAGGACTGCAGGTATACAGGCTCCAAACATGAGTTCTGCATATTCTTGATAAGCTTCTCTTCTAGTCCTCCCTTGCTACATTTTCCTTTTTTCTGAAAAGACCTAAGCTCCATTTCTCCTCTGGAATCACTACAACACACAGCACCAGGGTCTGAAGGCCAGGTGATCTTGCCCAACATACGAGTGGGAGTAACCTTCCCACAGTGCCTCCACTGGGCGTGTATCCAAACCGGGGCTTTGCTCAGCTGATGGGCTTTCACTACAATGGTGCTGCCATCAGAGACTTCTTTATCGAGGCCAGCCAGAGCAGCAGATGGTCTCTCAGGTAGCACCTCCATGAACCTGAGTGGCTGCACTGTAAAAACAAGCTACTGTAAAGGGATGTTATTCAGCTTTGCTTCCAGCATTACTGCTCAGCTTTCCTCGTGAGGCATGGTGACCCTCTTCCAAAGAAAGGGCATAAATCATCATTTGTTTTTCCTTTAATTCCAGAATGTTGTGAGTCCTCTGCAATAAATTATACTGCTCACTGTCAAAGAAAATCCAGAAGCAGCTCTGCAAGCCTCTTGAGCCCCTGAGTTGCAGGTGATAGGAGAATTCAGTTCATCACCAGAAGCACATGTAGGTGAGCACAGTGAGATGAGCCATCAGGTTACTCCACACATGAGCAAGGCATTTAGGACACCAAAGCTCTCAGAAACACATGGATCCCAAGGCAGCCAGTCCCAGCCCTATCAGCTCCCAGAGAAGGTGAGGAATGAGCTCAGCTTGGAGCAGGTACCTTAGTAGGTACCTTGTTGCTCAGTGTTTGTCTATACAGGATTCTTAAGAAAATTAAATTGAATTAACTAAATCTAAAGTAGAACATTAAAATTCTGCATTAAATTCTCATTCAGAATTAAACTGGCCTTAATTCAGTTTAATTTAGTCCCAAATGCTACTAAATAAGGCCGTTTAAATTGTCTTTAATTAACATAATGGTCCCACATAGGCTTTTAGAAATGAGGTTTAATTAGCCCTTTTTTAGAAGTGAGTTAGCTGCCTTGAGCTTCCATAGGTAAGCAGCCAGGTCCAGGGCCACTATGCTGACAGGGCTCCTGGTTGCAGCTGGTTAGCAGGAGTTGCAAAGTGCTGGCATCTCTTCCCAAGGAACTGGCACGAGGCCAGCTTCTTCCCCACCAGCAGATAATAGGATCCTTGAATATCACCTATTTTGACTCTGTTAAATGTATGAGTGGGAGATGAAAGGCTCTGCCAGAGGACGAGCTCTTCCTTTAAAATCTGGGACATGGGGGTGGCAATCCCTAGAAAAATGTGACATCAGGATTCTACAAGACTTGTTCAAGAGCAAGGAACCAGGCTGCAGGAAAGCTTACGCTGAGTCAGCAGAGAAGTGGATGGAGGTGGAGGACTGGGAGGGACCGAGCCCATCCATGGGACAGGACTCCTGCTGTCACAGAGCACCTTGGCATCCCCACTGCCCCTGGATGCTTTAGCTCCTTTTTTTGCATACTAGAATTCCCAACTCAGCAGGATGAGATGCTGCTGGCTGCTCTTAATGACCATCCTGAGGGCATCTGGCCTTGCCCGCCCCTGTCCTCCCCTCGGTCTCATAGCTTCTTCCTTGGAACAGCCCAGTGCTCTCTTGTGCTATGATGGGGACTTCCACCTCTTTCGTGTTGCCACGGATGTGTCGCAGAGGGACAGAGGCGCGAGCCCCGCTCGGCAGCCTGGCAGTGCCAGCTGACACCCTGTCCTGCTGCAGAAAGGGGATGATGCAGCTGCCCTGCTGTGGGCACAACATTGGCCAGAAGAAGCAGTCTCTTGCCTTGTACATGGTGGTGAAGGGCGTCAGTGCATCCGTGATCTCAGCAAAGGCTTTGTTCTGTGAATCTCCATATCCTCAGAAGCTGCAGCCTCCACCATAGCCCTTGCAGTACCAAAAATAAGAAGTACTGTTCAAAGCAGTTTGCAAATGTGAAAAAGAAAAAAAAATAGTCAGAATCACCCATGAGGAGCTTTGAGGTGTGACCAGCACGTGACTCCCTCTGACTTTTTGGGTGGAGAAGCCAATAGCCTCCCTTTCTCCTGGCTTCTCTTTCACCAAATTAGAGCCATGCGGCTGCTGTCACTGCTTTGCATACATCAGGACATTCAGCTTTGTGCCTCTTCCTTGGGGTATTTCCTATAAGAAGTACGTCTGTGGCCATACTTTCTGGTACAATAGACTTTAGTCTGGAAGCAAAAGCACACAAACAGTGCTTAAATTCATGCTGACTGGAGTAGATTCCAAGGGAAAGAAGTGCTGGGAAAGCACCTACTTAAGAACTGAGTAAGGATTATCTCTGATCTGAATCTCTGAGTGTGTGTGTTACCGTTGAGCACACAGTGCGGTTTCAGACATGGCCAGAGACAAGGAAAAATTATTGTTTCGGGGTAACCACAAGGAAGATGAATGCAAATGCATTCCTGTAACTGGGAGAGTTCCTTACTCCTGAGTCGGGCTCCAGTACATGGCCTCGGGGAAGCAAATTTGCAACTACCTTCATTAAATTGTTTAGGCATGATTAATCAGAAGTCAGAGATGTGAAGTTTTTGCACGTTTCACAATGTAGATTTTAACCCCTGCAGTTCCATACAGTCTGCACGTACGGTTTAGCGCTTGGCAAGGGACAGGTACTAGTGGGTGACTCGTGCTTTCTGACAGCGCTTATCTCCCCTGCACGCCCGGGGCGATAAGCCGCCACTGGCTGAATCACGGCCACCTGCATCACTGGGATCCAAGTGGTGCAAGGAACACGTGTCAGGGAATCCATCCCCTCGCAGCGCCCCTCGCCCCTGTCGCGGCCCCGCCTCGCCGGCCCGACTGNCGGCCGGGCCGGGGTGCGGGGCCGCTGCTAACACTGCTGCTAACGCCGCTGTCGCCCCGCAGGTCCGGGCGGTGAGCGGAGGCCGCGAGTCCCCCGCCGGCAGCCATGAGCGCAGGCAGTGTCGCCCCGGGCTGGCCTGAGGCGCTGCCGGCTGCGGCCCGGCCTACAGCGGGGATGAGCGGCATCGAGAGCCCCGAGGGGCCCGGGGACGGCCCCGAGCTGCAGCTGAAGGTGGATTTCTTCCGCAAGCTCGGCTACTCCTCGGAGGAGATCCGCGTCGTGCTGCACAAGCTGGGCCTGGGCGCCGACACCAACACGGTGCTGGGGGAGCTGGTGAAGCACGGCCCGGCCGAGCGGGACGGCCCCGAGGCTCCGCCCGAGCCCAGCGAGGCCCCGCTGGTCCCTCGGGGCGGCGCCGGCAACAAGTCCCCGGCGCCCGGCCCCGAAGAAACGGAGAGCGACAACCTGAAGCCCATCGTCATCGACGGCAGCAACGTGGCCATGAGGTGCGTCCGGGGTGGGCGCGGGGCTGTCGGTGTGTGACCTCTTGGTATGAGCGCTACCAGCGCACAGAGCTCGAAGGTGGAAGACTGTGGGTCGCTCGCTCAAAGCAGCCGCTTCTGGGTGCTCGGATGCGGGCTGGTAATACTTTCTAAGGTGCCTGTCCAACACGCACGGCTCTCATGAGGACGAACACGACGTTTGCCGGTGCGGGTCGGTGTTGACACTGCTCTGCCCGCCCGGAGCCACCAGTCACGGGGCAGTGATGAGGGTGGCAGTGCTTCCTTTGAAACAGGCATTTCCTCCTGTGCCCTAGCGCTGAGGGGATAACTGAAGAGACGTTGTCCTCTTAACTAGTGGCTTTGTGTAAGTTTCCGTAGCAGGAAGTTGCTCAATAAATAATTACAGGGTTAATTAGAGAAGGCTTTGTAATATGGAGCTCCACTGGAGACCTGTCTCCAAACAGTGCCTCTTGTATTTTGGTGAATTTCTGTAGAAGGTAGAGAACGATTAGATGTCAAAGGTGTCACCAAGGCAGGGCTGTGGCTCATCCTCAGCATCTCATGTGCTCCAGTCCTGCTGGAGCAGGTCCTGTTGGACACTGTGACCAGAAGCCCCAATATACCTGAAGCACCCAGAATCTCAGGGCTGGATATTTATTGGTGTGATGTCCCAAATTTTCACCCTGGCTTTTGCTCCCACAATGGTGAGCATTGCTTGCCATCACCCCAACCCCAGCAGTATTCGTTCCCCACCTCTGCACAGTGGGGGTTCTGGGCTCTTGAAATGTAACACACCAGGTTCTGAATTGGGTTCTGAAAGCTTTTTTCTGTTGCAATTCAGAAGCTGCCTCCTTTGTTGCTTATGTTTGTGTATGCAGATCTTTGTAAAAAATAACCGTATGTGCGGGTGGAGCAGCCGTGTGGGTTGCAGTAGGTTTGTCTGAGGTGAAAGTGCTGCATGGAGGTTTGTTTGCAGGTGTGGTTTTCTCCAAGCCCTGGGTGACAGTTCTGAGAAAAGATGGGGCACAGGCTGCTGTGCCCGTGAGTCCCAGGGCAAATGAGGAATGGTGATGGCAGTGGAACAGGGCTGGAGAGTGAAAGCTGTGCCTGGTGTCCCTTAAGAGAACCTGTTCTAGTTCCTACCCTCTTCACAGCTCTGGGAACACTATGGAAAATGGCCTACTGTGAGCCCAGGCCGATAAGTTGTGAGTTTGGCTGCAAAGTTTACCTTGGATAAATGCTTGGGCTTTAACAGCAGGAATGGCTGTGTTTGTTAATGAGGAGCCTCTTACCGGTGAAAGTTACCTTAAAATGCAGAGGGGAAATCACGATGGCTGTGAGTCAGGGCAGGCCAGAGCCCAGGGTCTGACATGAGAAGCAGTCTGGCTTTTTTAAGCAATTTGCTAGAAGGGGAATTCCATTCTGAAACTTCCTGTATTGATGGTGTGATGTTCCCTGCTGATTCATTTGCAGTGTGTGTACCGTGGCCTCCCTCAACAGCTCTTGACAAACTTATGCAAATCATAGTGGAAATTAGCTTTTACTTCCTTCTAAGGGAATTTTTCCTTGGCTGCTGCCAAATCAGATCAGCCCAATTAGCTGCCTTCTGGAGATTTGAGGTTGGTAGCAAGGACTCAAGAAAATAAAAAACAACTAACAACCCAAAACAAAAAAACCCCACCAAAAAGCATTTGTTTTTCACATTTATCTCCAAAAAATTGCAGTAACCCGTGCCTGGCTATTTATAACTAAATCCATCTGATATTGGAGAAAACTTTTAGAGCATCTTCTGATTGTGATTGTCAGCCTTCTGTAATTTAGGATTCTTACTGGAGTTGTGTTAGGTGTCTCTTTATGTGTTAGTTCTGTTGCCAAGTGTTCAGTTCTTGTAGAATAAGAACTTTTGTACAGCTCTTCAACTTTCTTTGTAGTTTCAAAGAAAGGATGAGGCTGGGGAGGGGAAATGAGATTTCTCTGTAGTGGTGCTGCAACAGTGCCTCTGCAGGAATGGCTCTGGTGAGAGGCCTACTGGGCTGCCAAGGGGTGGTGGGAGCTGAAGTGTCATTCAGGTGCAGATGGAAGGAGTAAGACTTGGGACAGGTAATGCCCAGGTGAGGAAAATCTTCCTGAATTCTGAGAGCAGTTCCCTTTGGTGTAGTGCATCTTCGCAGAATGCCATCACAGCACACAGGCAGTTGGATCCTCAGAGTGACGTATCAGGCTGGAATAGAAGTGTTGAAAGTTTGCCAGAACCACTATCAGCAGAAGAGCTGATTGCACTGTAAACACTAGTGCTTGTAAAAGAGGAGGGGTAGCTTTCTCCTAGTAGTTCTGGAAACTTACTGATATGACCTAATGAATAATTAAGAAGCTTTTTGCATTAGTATGTGGCTTCTGACAAGGTTGTCAGACTTTGTTCTCTGACTGCCATGAGCTGTTCACTCATCCAGCACTGATCACAGGAGATGTTACCGTTTTGTCCAAATAGTGCATTTGTAGATGAGGTTTTGAGCCGTCATGGAATGAGAGTGCGTAAAATATCTTGTTTTCCTGAAGTGATCAGAACAACTTTTCAAGCAAGCCCCCAGTGAGGGTACAGTGCACCCTGGCAGGAAACAGCCACTGGCATTAGCTGTCAGAGCAGCACAAAGGGGTTTCGGATCACATTGTGCTCTGGGCTAAAAATAACCATCAGAAGTCCGGAGCTGAAGCAGAGGCTGTTTCAGAGCAGCTGCAACAGTTCCAGCTGCTGTCTCCCTCCCTCCCAGTGAGTATTTGGGTGTTCACTGGTATCATGAGGTGCTGAAGTGAACAGGGATGCTGGGCAGGTCTGAGTGAGGACATTGCACAAGACAAGCACCTGTGTTTGCTGCCTGTGTTCCTCAACACTTTACTGAAGCTTGTGCTAGTTGCCAGCTCCCTTTGCTGTATGCATTGCCTGACTAGCCTGTACTGAATCATGAAGGAATTGAAGTCTTAATTTTCTTCTTTGCAGCCATGGGAATAAAGAAGTGTTCTCCTGCCGAGGTATCCTTCTGGCTGTCCAGTGGTTCTGGGACAGGGGACACAAGGATATTACGGTCTTTGTGCCATCATGGAGAAAGGAGCAGCCCCGACCAGATGTACTCATAACAGGTATGAAAATATGAAAACCAGAAGTAGCTTTTCAGGCTGACTGCTCTGTCACTTAGAGAGCTTGCAGACTTCTGGCTAAGTCAGTAATTAACTTCAGAATGGAAAGTCTGAGTAGTAGGAGATGCAATGAGCTGAACTGACCAGGGAAAATTAGTCATTAACTTCTCCCCTAAGCCAGCTTTTGCCTGAATCAGTTGGAATAATTCAGAAAACAAGGAATGTAATACTGCTCTGCTTCCTAATTTCTTGTCTTTTATTTCTTGGATTTTTTCCTCTTGCAGGGACACACGTTGTGTTTTGTATTTAACTGAAGCATATTTAGCCAGAATTATTCAAACTGAGGGGAATTTGCTCTGAACTTGCAAAGAGCTGAGATTTCTGAGTAACTCAGAACAGTGATGAGCAGGGTTGAGTACAGTCTGGGTTGGGGAGAGATGGAATGACTTTACATGAATTTTTTTGTTCATTTATAATGTTACTCTGTGTGAAGGCCTTTGGGCTGTGCAGGTGTGCTCACAGTTGTTTGCTCTAGACCAGTACATTCTGCGTGACCTCGAGAAGAAGAAGATCCTGGTGTTCACGCCGTCGCGGCGGGTCGGGGGCAAGCGCGTGGTGTGCTACGATGACCGCTTCATCGTGAAGCTGGCCCACGAGTCTGACGGCATCGTCGTGTCCAACGACACCTACCGGGACCTGCAGAACGAGCGTCCCGAGTGGAAGAAATTCATTGAGGAGCGTCTGCTGATGTATTCCTTTGTTAATGACAAGTATGCTCACGTCTTCCTGGGCTTTTAAGAAAGATCCGTGTGAGCGTGCTGGCTTGTTCTAATGAAGCAATAGCAAGTGATGCTTGAAAAGAGAAAAAGTAAGATGCTAGTAAAGAAAATAAGAAAAAGCTGTAGGATACAAAGGCAAAAGAAGTTGGTGGCATCTCAGTAGCTGCTCCTAGTTTGGAGCTAGGAGCTCCAAGGAGAGCTTCAGGATGCAATTTCCTCACAGGACAACTGTTAGCAGGCTCAGCAGCAAGTACTAATTCTGGTCAACAAACAAGCATTGAACCTTTTCTGTGCCTGAAGGGAAGCATTTTGTGCTGGTGTGGATTCGGTGGCAGGAGGGTTATCTCTGTGGGAAATGGGAGAACTTCATAGGGCTCAGATGACGTTTGATCTTCAATGAAATAGAAGGCTTTGAGAAGAAACCAAACCTCAACTCAAAAAAGTGAACTGCTTCTGACTGAGATTTGTTTTTCTTAGGTTTATGCCTCCAGATGATCCCTTAGGGCGTCATGGCCCCAGCCTGGATAACTTCCTCAGGAAGAAACCTGTAGTTCCAGAACACAAGAAACAGCAGTGCCCTTATGGTAAGACCTGCCTTCTTTATGTGACGAACAAGGTGTCTGTGCAAGTGTCATTCATAATCTTGTCAAATCCAACTGGTCATTCCATGCTCTGGCTTTCCTTACAGGGAAAAAATGCACTTATGGAATTAAGTGTAAGTTCTACCATCCTGAAAGGATCAACCAGCCCCAGCGCTCATTAGCTGATGAACTCCGTGCCAATGCAAGGCTGTCTCCAACCAGAAGTGCCAAGGAGGAGAAAAAGGGCAAAAGGGGTTCCCAGGCAGAGCTCTTGTGCTCTGTGCCCACAGAGAGCAACAAAAGCTCTTTGCAGAAGGTTTCTGCAGAGAGGAAGAGCTTGGCCCACAAAGCCAAGCCCAGTGATGTTCCGCTTCAGGCCAAAGGCTGTGTGTCAGGCAGTGTCTCCCCTGACAGGTACCAGCAGCCTCACATGGACTCTCTGTCTTACATCTCTCAGGAGTGTCTCGACTCAGGCATTGGGTCTCTGGAGAACCAGCTGTCTGACATGTGGCCTCACAGATGTACCAGTCACTGTGACCATTCCCATGCGGAGCAGGTGGCTGTCTGCACCTGTGGTAGGCAGAGACCTGTCTACCCACATTCTCCCAGCTTAGACCAGAACAGTCTGGTCTCCTACAAGCATGGCTCCCACAAATCTTCTTCCTCTGGTGCTAGCTTCTTGCAGTACAGCCCTGAGATGTCTCACTCAGGAGCACCCCACTCTCTCTCAGGCTATGGAGTACCTGTGCACCCAGGTGCTGCGGGGCAATACAGCCTGCCCAGTGAGTTCAGTGCCGCCCTGCCCCACTCGCGGGAGTTCTGGTCCGAGCCATTCCCACTGCCTCAGGTGAGATCCCCCGGTGTGTGTGACCCCCGTGCGGTGCAGAGGGCCCCGGGGCCGGCATATGGGGACTCGGGGCCCTGGGCTGGCTCGGAGCAGTTCGCCGAGGAGCGGGCCAGTGTGCACGTCAAGCTCTGCGGCATCTTCCACCCACACCTGGTCGATGCTGTGATGAGCCGCTTCCCCCGGCTGCTGGACCCCCAGAGGCTGGCAGCAGAGATCCTCACCTACAAGGCCCAGAACCCGGGTATGTGAGGCAGGTGCCAAGGGCAGCTGGGCATGGGGAGAGCTTGAGGGGCTGTTTTTGCCTCTGCAGCTGCCGCAGATGCCTTCTGAGTGCTCCTTCTTACTCCTTTGGAAGTCCTGGACTCCAGCTGGAGGCTGGATGCCAGATGTGGTGTGCTCACAGCAAATTCTGCTCCAGCTATGACTGCAGGCCTGTGGGAGAGGTGAGAGCACCCTGGGGTCCCACCTTCCCCAGGGGCTGCTAAGCAGGAAGGGAGGCTGCAGTTCTAGAGCAGGACTGTTCCTTTAGGGTTCGTGGGAGTCTGGCACACCCTGAATTCCTGCAGTTGTCCATAACTGGATGTGAGAGAAGTGGGTGCTGCCTTTGTAGTGGCCTAAGGCTGGTTTTTGAGAACCCAAATGCCGTGTCAATGCTGTTAGGTCCTGACTAAGCCTCTTTACTAAATCCCACCAGATCTGTGGCAAATGTTGGGTTATTAACGTAATCTGCAGCTGGGTTTATCTGACTGGTGTTACTGGTGCACTTCTTGAATGATGTTTTCCACACCCCTCCCACCTCAGCTTATCTTCCTGAGGTGAGGTAATTCTGCCACATGGACCACAAGTGCTTAGTGAGCTGCTCAGCTCCCAGGAGCCAGGAGCGGAGTCCTTGCTTTGGAGAAGTAGCTGGCAGCTGCTCCAGAGCTGCATGCGAGTTGTGTGTTGGGCATGTGCTGAACAGTGCAGTGTCAGAGCAGGTGGGTGAGCTCAGCGTGCTGTGAGCGCTGCTCTGAAACCATCACCTTGCTGGTCCCTGTCCCAGGCTGGCTCTGTACAGCACTTGACAAGGGTTTATGTGCCTTTTGCCTTCAGACAGCAATAGAACAGCTACACCGCATCTGGACTGCTGCCAGGGCCCTTCCCGAGGAGTCTTTAATATTTTGCTTTGTAAAGCTGTTGCTTCATCATCTTCCTCACCAATATTCCCCTGGCCCCTTTGGCTGTGCCCAACTAGAGCAGCATCCAGAATTGTAGAATAAGACTTATTTGGCAAGGCTGTTCCTGTTCACTTCCTCTTACTCTGTAAGATGTTTTCTATTTTAGGTACTGTAAGAGATTTTAAATACGCAAAACCAATTGCTGTAGTAATTGGTTCTGGTCCTGGAATTTTGCTGTGCTCAGGATGCAGAAATGTTCCTGGCACTTGCAGGCCAGAAGCAGTTGATTTGTTGATGCACATTGTATCTCTGTGTGTTGTTGTTTTCTAAATACAATACGCCCTTCTGTGGTTAAACCAAGGTTATTGAGTGGCAAATTAGGAAGGGGAGAGTGGAATGCAGCTGAAACCCTCCTGGGAACAGTGTTGTCTGTTCTGCTCTTCCTTCTGATGTCCAAGGAATGACCTGCCCAGACTGGCACCGTGTGCCATGAAACCACAGGGACACAGAAACCTGTATACCTGGTTAATAATGATACATTACAAATTAGTAATGTTTCATGTTAGTAAGCAAAATGCTTCTTAATTTTAAGTAACCTGATACTTCGCATATTTGTAAATTACAGAAAAAATGGTTTTTAATGTTATTGTTCAGCACTTTGCTGCTTGCAGTTTTAATCAGTGCTGTTCTCACCTCAGCCATATGTTACTTGGCAAGGTGGGTTTGGGTTTCTGGTGAAATGCTAGTATCTGCTGCCTCTCTTGCAATGAGAAGATGAACATTTTGTACTCCCTAGCTGACACTTGCTGAACTTTCTGTATCACTATGCAGTATAGTCATGTACTGAATAGCCATGTGACAGCTATGGCAAAGGAAGAACTGTGTTACATAAATAAAAACTGCTGAGTTGACATATTTGGTCTCTGGTGGCTTTGTGGAGGAACATGGAACATTTTGGCTGGCTTTTCAGGAAAGTCAGAAATTATCCTTCCTCCCCAGGGTTCCTCTGACAGGCTTTGGATCTCTGTACACAGTCTGAGGGCTGGTTATTGACAGGCTGTTAATCGATGCAGCAAGACCAAAACATCCATGTGCTGTGGCAGATAAGGGCATGTGCAGTGTTTGCTGTTTATTTGGCTTTACTGGGGTTGCTCACTGCCCGGGGCAGGCGCTGGCAGGGGATGTGGGATGAGCAGCAGCGCTGGCTCTCAGCACCACAGTGTTGGTGTCTCGGGTGCTAAGGCACAGCATGCTCCTGGGAATTTTGGAATCAGCGTGGACTGTTTGGCTTTAAGGGGCAATTCCACAGTACAGCCTGGAAATAAATACATGTTTTATCCAGTTACAGTACATCTGTGTCAGATGTTGAGTGTGGAATATGTGAATTGTAACATATCCAGACTTTGCACTGAAGATTTGTTAGGGACTGGGAGGGAAGTGCAGCAGGCATATCAGTGCTCACATTGCAGTGTAAGATCTTCCCCTCCCACCTGCTCCACTGCAGCACAGTATGTTCTTATCTCACTGGTTAAATGACT
Organism: Aleadryas rufinucha; assembly: GCA_013397815.1. Lineage (NCBI taxonomy): Eukaryota > Metazoa > Chordata > Aves > Passeriformes > Aleadryas > Aleadryas rufinucha. The sequence goes on from VZTH01001626.1 coordinate 60,412, forward strand.
ATGGTCTGTATTGAAACTTGTGCTCTTCATTTACTACAGGGCAGTGACTCTAGTTAATCAGAAACCAGGGAGGCAGGTGCTCCCGGAGACCAGCTGCATTTCAAAACAAACCTGCAACCTCACAGTCTGAAAGGTCTTTACTGACTGTGGGAGAGGAACCCTCCGAGGACGTCACTGCAATGACAGAGCTCACGTGGCTCTGCATGTGTGGTAGGGGAGGATGGAGTGGTGTGTCAGGGATCTGAGCACACCTTTAACCAGGTGAAGAGTTTGCTGCTGTCCATAATGGGATCTGTAGTTGAAAAATGCTGCAGGATTTTAAGGCTGGTGTTCCTGTGAAAGAGAATAGGTAATTCTAGTTTTACAGGATGTGTAGAGGGGGTAAATGTTTATTTTTGCATCTCTCAGAGGTGCACTGAGACACAATTAAAGGAATCAGTGCAGAAGTGCAGAGGTTCATTATCACAACCAGGAGAGGAAGAGCTGGAGCTGTGACTGACTTTGGTTGTGATGTTTCTATTGCAGTGACAGTCCTGGGGGCACATGGAATAGATTGGGAGGGTCAGGCCCTAGCACAGATCTGGTCAAAGTTACTCCCTCAAACTGCTGTGTGTGCTGCTGGGGTAGCCAGCCAGCCCAGCCACAATCCCACTGCTGTTCTCTGAATTTTCTCCTTCGTTTCACATAAGGTTGTGTCCCCCCATTTCCCAAGTTCAGTGTGGTGCCAGAGATTTGGGAAATGGGAATGCTGATTGGAACTGTTGCTGCTGCACATTTTTTCCCCTGTGCACTCAGTGCCAGGAGTGGTGGGGCTGCCTGCCTACACACCTTGGCAACCCTGCTGGGGCTGTTAAAGTGGGGGGTTTGGGGTGCATCCTTTGGCTCAGCACTTCCTGGGGCTTGGGGACTGCTGTGACTGCTGGGTGTTAGCTTTGTGTTCCTGGGCAAGACAAAATGGGGTCAGATCTGTGTGTCAGCTCACTGGGCTGTTGGAGGGAAGGGAAAGGAGGTCACACATGGGCCTGTTGGAGGTTTCCTGTGCTCAGGGGCTTCCCAGCCCTCATCCTGTCAGCTGTGTGCCACTGTGAAGCCTTGTGCTGAGCTTCAGGAGAGGCTGGCTCCTCCAAGCAGGCTGCTCTGCTCTCCAGGGCTTGCTCGCCTCTCCCCAGCACCACTGCCCTGTGCTGCCCTTGCTCCCTGAACTTCCATTTGAACTCAGCTGGTTCCTCCCACGGGGAGTTTCCAGGATCTGGCTAGCTCAGTTCTAGCATTTTAAGGCATTTTCAGAGGCAGAAATCTGAAAGGTTCCTGTGTAGGCTGTGGGAAAGGGGATGGTGTGTGTGCACCATCACAGGGGGTGTGGTGATGGATGTGCTATGCATGGGAGCAGATTCAGCATCAACCCCCTGTTCCCCCAGTGCTGAGGCTGCTCTCCCCACAAAGAGGAATAGAGGTCCCGAGCATGGCAGCAGCTCTGCACCCTGTATTCCAAACTGCTTCTGCAGCACACCCTCCCTTTAAGACAGGACTGCGGGAGTCGAGTAACTGCAAAGTAAATATTGCATACAAGAGAATGGAAAGGTGCTGGGGAGGAGCTGGGTGCTGCCCCAGGGCAGTGGGAGGGGGAGGCTGGTGCTGGGATGGTGATGGTGGTGCTACCTGTGCAGATGCTGTGAGCACTTGCCCTCCAGCCACAGGCTTTTCAGTTCTGTCACCTGCTTTCCAAATATTCCCTGAATACCCCGGTGCTCCCCAAGGCCAGGGGCTGCCCCTGGAAGCCAAAGCCCTCTCTGGGGCAGCAGCCAGCTGCTCAGCCCTCCTGACAAAGCCACTGAGGCCCCTGGCCGGGACTGGGGAGCAGTGTTGCACAAGTGTGTTGGAGTAAATACAGCTTCAGGTTAAGCAATAGGTCAGGAGGCTTTGGATGGTGTGGTGGCTGGGGAAAGGTTTCTGTGGCCTGTGCTGTGGCTCTTGCCTTGCTGCAGGTGCTGTGGTGAGGGGCTGCTCCAGCGAGGGGGGCAGAGCTGGTGGCTGTAGCTACTGCTGCTTGATGTCACCCTCCACCTCCTGCACCCTGGACCCTGCGGGCTGGCTGGGGATTTCCAGCCCAAGGGTTGCCACAGGAGAGGTGAATGGTGGCTACAGCAGGAGTATGACCTTGTTACATCACTGTCTGGTGCTCCCACCTCTCAGTACCACTCTGGTCCTCCATCTCTCAGATGGATGCTGCAGTGATTCCTGAGGGAGTGGTGGGGGGGCAGCTTGGGGCTGGGGTTTCACTGCAGCAGGGCCCCCAGAGCAGCTCATGGTTTACTTTGGTATTTCTGAGCAGCATGGGGCTGTCCCACCTCCACCACACCGGGACCAGGTGGGTGCAGGGTGAGTCAGGCCGCTGCTATTCGCGTTGCATCAGTTCCCTGCACATGGGAGCTGCACGGGCACGTTGGGAGGACAGATCCCCGCCGATCCTGCCTGCTGTGGGTGGGTGCTGGTCCCTGCTCTGCTTCAGCAAGAGCTCATCCTGTCCCTAGCCCCAGAGAGCTGGGGCCCGGGGGCTGCACTGGTGCAGCTGTCCCAGCTCTGCTGGAGAAAGACCAGGCAGACACAACCGAGGGAAAGCAGCTGCCTGTATTGAACAGGGGGAGGCAGGGGCAGCATGCAGCCCCGCTGTGCTGGGCCAGGCCTGGGCACCGGGCAGCCCCTCAGCCCTGCTCCCTGCAGGGCCGGTGCTCCCGTGGCTCAGCAAGCCCAGTTGTTCTGGCCAACGAGGGGCCCCCTCAGCCGTGCCTGGGGAGCCGGTTGCCCTTGACCGCTGTCTCAAGGAGCTGGCGCAGGGTTGCAACATGTGCAGGCACAGCTGACCGAGAGGATGGATCTGGCCGATCAGGAAGTCAGTGGGTGAGTTTTGCAATCCGTCACCCCAGAGCAAGGGGACTGAAGCTGGCGCTGACAAGACTCGTTGTTCCTGGAACCTCCCAACAAGCAGCAGAGCAGGAGGATGCTCCTCAGTGGGCTTCACCAGAGCCAGCCCCTGTGGGGCACAGTCAGCCCAGGGGCAGCCCTGGGCAGGGAGGGCTGTGACATGTCCTGGGGCAGACCCAGGGCCAGTGGCTTGTCCTGACCTGCCTCCCAGCTGGTTCCTGCTCCTGGGAAATGGCTGCAGTTCTGCTGGATGGGGCCAGGCCCAGCCAGCACCAAGGGATAGAGGCACATACAGGGATACAGCTGGGCCTGCACCAGCCTGGCCTGTGTCCTGCAGGGCCTGGGCAGGGAGGAATGTGTGGATCCTTCCTGGTTTGCTGAGGCCCTGCTCACACCTTCACTTACGTTTTCTGCCTGTCAGGCTGGATGGAACCACGTGGTTGCCGTGGTGCCTCCATCCACTGTCGTCCTGGAACAGAGCAAAGGGGAGGGGACACCAGTGGGAGCACCCAGCCAGGCTGCTGGTGGGAACTGATGCAGAGAACTGGGAGCCTTTCCCAGCATCCTCCTCCCAAGTACCTCCCCAGGCTGCCCAGTGCCACCCAGTGCCCAGGTGGGAGCTGGTGGCTTGCCCATACTGCCCATTAGCAGAGGTCAGCACATTGCCCCATCCCCAGCTCTGGTAGCAGGTCCCCCCTCCCCATCTACTGGCTCCCTGTGCCCCCCACAATTCCCAGCCCCTACCTTCTGGGTTCTCTCCCTCACTCCCACTGGCACTTTGGTCCTCTGCTTCCCCAAGCAGCTCGGGGCTGTCACCGCCGTTCCAGTGCCACGGCAGCTCCTGCAGCTGGAACAGGGTGTGAGGGTCTGGGGTGTCAGCGGGGACTATGGGGGCTGGGATCCCACAGGGGACTCACCCGTTGGTGCAGGCTTTGCTGTTCCCGCAGCAGCTCCAGGAAGCGGCTGCTCCACAGAAGCTTCTCAGCCCCCAGCTCCGTGCAGAGGAAGCGTACGTCGGCCTCCAGTGCCTCCAGCCTCCCCAGCACGGCCTCGCTGGCATCACCACGCTGCTGCAGCCCCACCACTGCCCTGGCACCACAGCTCAGCTCCTGCCACTCCCCCATGACACCTGCCAGCCCCAGGGACACCCCTGGGCCAGGGACGCACCTGTCTGTCCAGGCTCCAGTGCAGAGTCTGAGTCCCCATCCTCCTCCTCCTCCTCACTCTCCTCTAGTCTCAGCTGCAGGGCTGTGCCGAGCTGGAAGCCAACACGGACAGTGGGGACTGACAGGTGCAGGGGCAGCTGAGCCCAGATGGCCCCTGGCACCAACCGTGTCTGGGGAACCCCCCTCGTACCACCCAGTGGGCCGTGTCCCCGGGCTCAGCTGTGTCCCGGGGGTTGGCGAGAGCCGCGGTCCTCCCATTAGGGGAGTTACCTCCTCGGTGAGCTGGAAGGCGCCATCCCAGCAGCTCTTGTAGCAGATCAGCAGGACCTGGGGGAGAGGACGGTTCACACCTGCCCTGTGGCGTGCAGAGCCTGGAGCCATGTCCTCGTGTCCCCAGGGCTCTTGGTGGGCACAATCACACAGTGCCTTGAGCCAAGGACTAGCCCCCCAGGCCGAGGGTCCCAGTCCCGAGCTGCCGGGTGTTGTGGTGACGCGCTCCCCCGCTCCAGCTGCCCCAAACCACAGCCCCCAGCAGCAGCGGCACAGCGATTGCACCCCAGCAGCTCCCCTGCCGCTGCCGCTGCCCCGCCTCCGCCCACGCCCCACGTTTGGAGCCGGCACAGGTGGGGGGAGGTCCCTGGGGAAGGGGCTCTGCGGTACCGACCCACGTCAGGCTCCAGAGCCCCCGCAGCCCCCGCAGCGCCCGCCCGCAGAGCGACAGGAGCCACCAGCACCCGGCGCGCAGGANNNGGCGCGCAGGAGCCGCCTCCAGCACGGCACGGGCGGTGCGCGCTGCCGGCCCATGGCACCCTGCGGACCAGGAGACACAGCTGCCGAGCCCCGGAGCTGCTCCTCGCTCCGCGCACTGGAGGAGCCGTGCCAACACGTGCCAGGCTCTGTCCCGGCTCGCCACGAGCCAGGACAGCGAGAGGGGACCGGAGCGTTTGTGGGCCGGATCCCCGCACGCGGGACCCCCGCTGCCCCCTCCCCTCCGCCCCCTTACCCAGCCATGCACCGGGCGCGGCCCCTCCTGCCCCTCGGCGGCCAGATGAACTCCTGCCTAATCCTCTTGGTGACGAGGCTGTGTGGGGATTAGCGTTTCTCTAACGCTCCACCTTTGGGGTCCATAAGGACGGTGGCTGCTCTTCTATACTTTTCTTTGCTCAGGATTCATCTTTCACCAGCAAAGGACTCGGGATATATTTCTAACCGCTACTTTTAGCTTTAATTAACATTCAGATAAAGCCTGTGCAGCTCCCTCTGACTCCTGTGCCCAGGCACTGGCCATCCTGGGGGTCTTTACTCACTCAGGCTCCTTAGGAAGTAAAACAGAAGTGTTCAGAAATCAAATGGAAGTTTTAGGCACAACTGCTGGAGTCAGGACCCAGCAGGGAACAGCTGATCCTTTAACCGAATCAAGTGTTTGCCATTTCTCTTTCTGCCCTGATCAGTGTGCTCCCCCCAGGCTACTGCCATCAGACATCGACCTGGGCAGAACAGGCTGTCCCCTCCTTTGGTGACAAACACAGCCAGAGGCACAAATGGCTGCATTTCCCCATTGTCCCTGCAGCACCCCAATGTGTCACAGGGAACGTGGAGCTGACCCTGCCACACAACCTGCCTGCACATAGGGCTCCGAGCTACACCAGCCCTTTGCTGCTTCTCCAAAATGTTCTGCCCGAAAAAGTCTGGCAGCTTTCCTCGAGGTCAGAGGTGCAGCAGAGACTTCAGCCTCTGAAGTCCAGGTGCTCCAGCCATCCCTGCTTGGAGCAGCAGCAGCAGGAGAACTGTTTTTGTACCAAGGCCAGGGAATGAAAACCATCAGCTGAGAATTCTTTTTTCCAGAACTATGGAGGAGCAAGGCCTTGTAGTTTATGCTGTTTCCTAGATCTTCCACCCCCTCCCTGTACTTAAACTCTGTAACTTAAAACACACAGAAGTAGGCCGGCTTTGTAGCTTGGCCTTTAAGCTGCTCTATCCCGACCCCCCCGTGGAGAAGGAGCCGCCAGTCCTCGAGCAGAGACAGATCCCTGTGGGATAAGCCAGCTCCCTCTGGGAACAAAGAAAGAGCTGCCTTGATCCCCGGGTCAGACACAGCCCAAGGGAGAATTCTGCTCCTGTGCACACACCTTCGCTCAGGCCCTGCCCTGCACAGACTAGGGTGCCTGAAGAGAGCTGAGGAAGGCCCCACACCCCAGGGGAGCAGAGGTGCAGCAGAACACATGTTCTGCAGGTTCCTCCTCAGCTGTTCCAAGGGCCATGCGCTCTCCAGGGACTCAGTGGCATCCCTGTGCCATGGCCCCTTTCCTAAGGCCCCTTTCCCACATCTCCCTCCAGCAGCAGGGGTTACACAAACACATCCCAACATTGATAAAGAAGGCAACTCCCCATGCTGAGCAAAGCAAAGCTCAGTTCAACAGCAACACCAAGATTCTGGCCTGGCTGCTGTGAGAAGCACCCAGCCCTCACCCCTCTGTCCTGCTCCAGGGACAATCCAGGTGGCTCAGCCCTGATCTGCAAGCAATATGCCCTCACCAGCAGAACCATGAACATCCCAGTCCTGCCTTGCAGCAGGATCAGCCAAACACAGCTGGAGATTAGGGCCTGGCATTCCCTGCAGCACTTAGCTACAGCTACTCCGAGGAGAGAAAGCACCAAGTGAACCTCCCATGGGCCATGGGACAAGGAACAACTCCGGTGCCAAAGGGGAAGAAAGTCCTCATAATGCAGGTGGAGACTAAAAAAAGCACCAGGAGTCAAAGTTTGGACTGAATAAACCATGAGAAGAGACAAACATGGAACTTTTATTGTTTATGTACAAATGACAGAAGTTTGTATTAAAAAGAGGACCCACCCAAAGTCAGTGACAGTGAAGAGCTGGCTCTGACCTCTGGCCCTTCCTGCACCTAACGCACTGAGAAATATCGGGAGATGGTGTTTAAAATGAAAGTAAGAGAAAAGGGTTAAACTACCTTCTTCTCTGCTTGAATAAGCATCAAAAGAGCTGCTCCACAAAATGAACCTTCCACTACACGGACTAAACAAACAAACCCAAAGTCAACTTGTAACTATACACTTCAGCTTTTAAAAAAGCACAACAAAACCAACAAAATAAAACAAAAACAAAAAACAAACCTGCAAAGCTAAATATCAGCAACAAAAGTAATCTAAGTCTCACAACATGGATGGGACACACTGAATCCTACCCCAGTTCCAGTGGAAAAGGAAATGCCTCTCTGTGGGTCTGCAGGTGACAGGGGGCAGCAGTATCAGCTGTTTCAGGAAGTTCCCGACCAAGGTGGAAGCACAGAACAGTCAGGAATTCAGAACTACTACACCACCCTCGTCTCCCTGCAACTCAGGTGATTTAAAAATGATGCAAAGTACATGGTCCAGGATTTCCTCCCCCCATCCAAGTCCCTTAGAGTGAGTCACTCCTGCTGCAGCTGCCATCCTGCTTCAGAGCTTCTCAGTGGGGAGTCACAGACCTAAATCGCAGGAGCATCAGCACTGATGGCTCTAGTAGTCCTGCAGAGAAAGGACAGCACAGACACGTTAACACCTTCCCACCGCTGATTCTGCTCTCGGAGCTGGGGGTCTGTCCTCTCTCATCTCACACACCATTAGTTGCAGGCAAAACAGATCTTTTTCTTGTAGCTAAACATTGAAAAAGAGGGACCCTTCCAACCTTGAGTACCAACTCAAACCAGATGCTTTTGATGCTCCAGATCATGACAAGATAACAGGATGCGAAGCAGCTTTTTTCCATGAGAAGCGCACAGGAGTTATCTGTGACCCGGGCTCAGAACAGCCCATCTGGCCTCAGTTTGCTGTTGCAGCCAGGGGACAATGCTGATCTCACACTGTGACACTCCTCAACCATGACAATAAGAACTTAAATGACAGCAGCAGCAGGAGGGTTTTTTAAGCTTGGGTGTCAGCCAGCCCCTCCGGTGAGCAATGAAAACACAGACAGAGCACGGATACTTACGGCTCTTGGCTTTTTGTTTAACTTGAGATCAATCCTGTGGTTGGAGAGACAAGAGAAACGTCCATGTCAATACCCGACCCAACACCGGAGCTACTGCACAGGGCACAGCTACGACAGAGACTACGGTTAATCCATCCATTTCCAACTGGCTGAGCCAGGGCACTGTCCCAGGGTTACTGGGCACGAGAGCAGCAGAGGAGAGTGGAGTTATTATTTGCCAAAAAGCAGTTTCCAGCCACTCCCAGACAGAGTTAATCAAGGGGCACAATCAATCACAGGGCACTCAGGCAGGTGAACAAGAGGAACTAGGCATGCTCTATGTTAATTTAATCTCTTTACAGAGGTGTAACTATGCCACGGGTAATTATCCAGACATAGTGTGAGAGTTATTTACTTGGACAGAGAGAGGAGTTAGGATAACAGGGATTATATGAGCCAAAGGTATTGAGTTTAGTACATTTTTCCAGAAGGAAATATCCAAGTCTATACTAATCTCCTTAAGCAGCAAAGCCAAAAGAATCAGTTTTAAAACTAAGTTTTAAAGTTTAAAAGTTTTATCTATTTAAATATGAAACAGAAAGGTAAAGAAGAGTGAAGTTAATTTATAATTTGCTGAAGTTATTAAATAAAATGTTACCTCCATCACGCTTTTCTGTTTTTAAAAAAAACTTCCCAGCCTAACCTAATATACATACCTACAATTAAACAGATAAACTAGGGGTTAGCGAGGTCTCAAAAGGCACATCGATGTCTACACACTAACAACACAGCACAAGTACTAATTCAAGTCAAACTTACTCAAAGTCATAATCAAACATGCCAGACGGGCTGAGGGGCAGCATTTGAAAGGAAGAAAGCAATAGAAATTAATATACTAATGAATTAAATCAATTAGTTGATTAGCCACCCTAGCGAGATTGCTAAATAATAAAATTAAGTAAACAATAAAGCCAGTATTCAAACACCATCAAGTTCTTCAGGTATCTTAAGCAGGACTGGGCACAAAAAGCACTCCGGGTTGGCAATCCAGAGTCCCTCTCCCCACTGGATTTCTGGGAACAAGAGGTGTTAACAGAGAGGTGGGTTTGTTTATGCAGGGGATTTTAGGAGCTGAAAGAGGGGCAGCTGCCAGACCCAGAGAGGGCAGAGCTCAGGGGCAGGAGAGGAACCCGAGGGCTTGGAAAACCAAAGTGAGGGGTCAGGAAGCAGGGGAGTTGGGGAGCGGACTGGACTGCCAGGACAAGGCAAAGCTGGTTCAGGCAAAGGTGACACAGAACGTGGTGCCCAACCCTGCACTGGGCTGCTCCCCCCACGCCCCCAGCGCTGCTGTCCCTGGCAATGGTGGCCCAGGGACATTTGGCCAGAGCTGAGCAGTTTGGTGACTGTCCCACCCCTCACACAAGTGCCACAGCATGGCCTCCAGACACAGCCCTGCCCACAGCTGACACTGGTCAGGAAGGATTGATCATGGAATCCCATTCCAGGACTGCACTGCTAAGAGGGAACAGCACTGGGTTCCCTCAAACACTTGTTAGCCGTGAAAACAGCCAAGCACACAGAAAATACCCACCCTGGCCTTCCTGTGGTGTGGGAGGGAGCAGGGGGACAGCACAGCCTCTGTAACCCACACCTGAGACCCTGTGAGCACCTGAAGCCAAACGTCCCCATGCTGACCCAGTTCCCCACTTGGGAACCCCAGCGAGGCCGTGCTCCTGCAGGGGCCTTTCCCAGCACCTCCCGGTCCTCCAGGAATGGGGGAGTGAAACCCAGAGTCGTGCTGGCAAACAGAAGAGCTTCTGAATAAAGAGAAAAGCCAACATTTCTTTTTATTTTTCTCTTTTTCATGCCAGACTCCTTGGGGGACAGACCCACAGGTCTGGCTGGAGCACCTGCAGGGCTGAGGGGCCTGGAATGCCCTCACTGCGTGATCAGGTACTGGGTTGTTGCTGGGGGTTTTTAGCCTAAATATACTTGAAAATTGTTTGGTCTTGTCTGCCAAAATTTAGGGGATAGTCAGTAACAGCAATCACAATTTTAACAGAGCTTTTATTACAGACAAATTTAATTATCTTTTTTAAATTATCTATCTGGCCCTACTAAGCATTACAAACAGTCAGTTCCTGCCTCACTGAGCCCCTCGGAGTGTCTGACGGGGCCTGGGAACACAGGAGCTGCCACAGGTGAGCAGGGCAGGGCTCCTCTGTCCAACAGCCCGGCCTTGCAGCAGCCGCCACAGCTGCAGAGGGGGGATGTGAAGGAACTCAGGGCCACACAACCTGTTGGGGGACAGCTTCCCCCCAGCTCCTGTCCCTGAAGTCCGGATAGTGGACCGGAGCAAAGGGATTTATGTCAGTTCCAGCACCTGCCCTGCACCCCACCATGCTGCTGGCCATGGTTTGTCCAGGGAAGCGCCTGGGAGAATATTTTATAATTTGTTTGAAATGGCAGTTTTCTTAAGCTGTACTTCAGTTTTACAGGTTGTTTCTCTGGACTTGTTCACGGATGTAGTTTCTTGTGTTATTCCTGAACTTCTTCCAAATATCTACAGGCAAAAAAAGAGATTTGAACTTCTTTGGATTCCCAGCTCATGAGGAACCAAAGGGACATCCAGTCCTTTCGGACATTTGCCCAATTCAGGCTGCTGTAGGAAGGAAATTCTGACCTAAGAATTAAAGACATGCTAATGACTCAACACTTAGTGAAGGCAAAAAAGGAGTTAAGCATTTTTCAAGCATTGTACCTACCTCGTGTCCCCACCTCAACTGTCCCCACCCCCCCTTGTAAACTTTTACCACTTTCATCCCTTTCTCTAATTTCGTGGCAGGTCCCTTAAAGAGCAAAGCCCAACCCTACCCAGAGCCAACAGCTCAGAGCCAGCACAGACGCTTTCGAGTTTTAAAAGCTTCATTACTTCTATTGAATCCTTAGGCCCCAGCTTCAGCAATCCTTCCAGAGAGGCCCAGCTCTGCAGTGTCTCCTCTCCATGGCTTTCCCCCTCAGGGCCTGACTCACAGGCATTGTCACTGCCAGCAGCCTGGGCTGAGGGCACAGGGACCAGCTCATTGCCCTTATTACACCTTAGGGGCAGAGCTGGACAGGTAAATCCAACCAGAAAAGAGTTCAAAGAATCTGTTTCACATGAATTTCAGGTCAGTTTAATAACAAACACTCTGAGGTGAAGGTGACACAGCAACTCCTTTCATGCCAGTACTGAGACTCGGCTGGGATGTGAAAGCTGGAAGGGGCTGCAGTGGAAATCCAGATACTGGGAGTGTCCAAAACCCCCAAAACATTCCCATTTGCTTTCCACCCTCCTTCAAAGAGAGCACTAACATTCCTGTCCTACTGGGCTCTGCAGAAACCAAGCAGCAAGCTCAGGAGGTCAGGACCTGCTGGAAGGAATAAGCTTTATCCTGGGGAGACGGGAGAGCTGGAGAAGCTACCCAGGAGCACAGCTGTGGCACAGCTGGAGTGAGCACCCTGTGCTGCTTGTTTAACTTCCTCAGCACCTTCCCCTCCTCTTCCAAAACCAGGAAAACCACCCAAACAACTGACCCCAGCTGCCCGTTATTCCAACATGTTACGGGTTCCCCTCAGACAATAAATTCAATCCAGCCCCAGCCAACTGTCCAGGTGTGGTGAGGAGGCTGCTGGTCCCACTGACCTGTGTCTGTTTTTGTTCTTTCGCTTTTTGTGGCTGCTGTGGTGGCTCCCAGAGGAAGTGGAGGAAGCAGCTTTCTGGGGCTTCACACCCTGCACGGAGCCATCTAGCTCTTCAGCATCCTCCTGGTTGGGCTCATTCTCCTGGTTGTGGAAGTCTGGAGAAGTGTCACTCTCTGTGCCACTGCCCGGCTCCCCTAGAGCAGGACAGACCCAGGTGAGCACCAGGGTGAACTCCCAGCTGCCCTGGCACAGCCCTGAGTGGGAGAAACAATCCCAGAACAGCAGCAGAGACACCAGGAGGTGAATCACAGAATCTGGGAAACAACTCTGCAGGATGGACAGGAAGCTGCTCCTCAGCACTGAGGCGCTCTGGAATCACATCCTATTTGGTGCTGATCACAAAAATGTTTTTAAATATCCTGGAGGTGAGTGGTCCCTCCCCACGTCTCCACAGTGACTGACACATCTACAGCGACGCAGTGCTTCAGCTCGTCCGGCCTCTTCCTCCAAAGAGCACCAAACCAATTTCAATCCCTTTTACACACAACAAACCCCTGCTGAGCGTGGAAGGAACTTGGCAAGTCAACAGCCAGGAGAGGAGCAGCCCGAGGGCAGCAGACACAGGGCCTGGGAACAGGAGCCTGAGTCCAGCCCAGATCTGGAAGGCTGAGACAGGGCTGAATGGTGAGGAGAGTGTAATTCTTCCCAAATTCACAGAAAAATGACAGAGACTTACGCTTCTCAATGAGCTGGTCCTGGACTCCAGCTAACGCACTGACAGCCTGGAAAATCAAATGGGATGTCAAGCCAGGCAGGGATTCACTTCCCAATGCTCAAAGCACGGAGCCCAGATCACACAGACACATCCCTCTGAAGTGCCCGTGGCCCCACGTGGCACCGGGGGTCTGGAGCAGAGACAAAGCCAGGGGACGGCAGTGACACCAGTGACAGGTGTCCTCCCACCCCCCAGGCACCCGGAAAAGGGGCTCTGGAAGAGGCTGCAGGGTGGGATGGGGATGCTCAGGTCAGGGAGGCATGCAGGTATGGGACTTCAAATGGGGAAGTTGTTCTGCAGGTGATCATGGCAGGACTGGGGCACCAAGGGACAGGGATGGGGATGAAATAAGAACAGGAATGAGGACAAGGGAAGGGATGGGAATGGAGACAGGGATGGGGACAAGGATAAGGAGAGGGGTGGGCACAGGGACGGTTATGGGGTCAGGGGCATCTCCTAATCCCGCCAGCACCCATCCCGGCACTCACCGCTGCTGAGGTGACAGAGGACTTGCTGAAGAGCCTCTCAGCCTCCTTGAACTTGCGGTTCCTCCGGTCGTTTTTGCTGTTGGAGTTCCTGAAACAGAGACAGGCGCGATGGCGGGGCCGGGCTGGCGGGGGGGGCTGGGCAGGTGG
>VZTH01001626.1:73805-132040 GCA_013397815.1 Aleadryas rufinucha
GGGGGCTGTGCCCAGGCGGGAGGGCCAGGGGGGTGGCGGGTCCCCACACTTTGCGACAGCAGCCACCGGTACGGGAGTAGTGTACCAGCCTTAATAATTTAGAGAGTCTGTGATTCTTTAAGGGTCTTTAAGGGTCTTTAAGGTCCCTCCAACCCAAACCTTTCCATGAGCCTACTAAACTACGTCACTCTGATCCTCTACAGTGACACTCGGGGGGCAGGTTTGTCCTTTCACAGTACAGCAATGACTTCACTTGACATCCCTGTGTGAACTATGTCAGGGGACACAGAATGAGCCACCCTGGCTACATGCAGATGAGAAAGGCCCGGCCAAGGGGAATGATACAAACCTCCAGCGCTAACAGCCTCTCCAGTACACAAATCATGCAGTTTTTAACTTACGTGGTTTCTTTAATACAGAAACAAGTACTGAAACCTCATCTCTTTCAAGGAAAAAAAAAAGGACATTAGAAAAATATTACAACTGAAAGTAACCAGGGCTAAATTTACAAATTGTTTATTTAAAAACCCTTGGAGTAGATATAAAGGAGCTCCTCCTGCTCAAACTCCATCCTACCCGTCTGAAATCCCACAGCAATGCCCCATATTTACACCACCAATGTGTACAAGCACCGTTTGTGTACAGTCCGTACACAGCAGGGACGAACAGGTGAGACCACAAACACCCAGGTGAATCAGGAAAGTGTGGGACACACACATTTAACATAAAGCAACGTGGAGGAGACACCAAAGACTATGCAACTCACTGTGAGTGGGGCTGGGGCTTCTCTCCCTAAACACTGATTTCTTTACAGGGAGAAGACTGTGTTAAACAAGGGACTGGGGTAAGTTTTTATAAAAAGAGAACTTAAATAGTGCAAACTCTGGTTAAAACACATCACCCAATCAAAGGTGTTTCTGTGTGACACAGACAAACCCTGGGGTGGGGTCAGAAATAATGGCTCCAGCTTTCAACCCAAACACTCCACATCCAGGACAGTTTCAGCATTGTGTGTGGGAACAGGAAACTGGGGGCCCTCAGCCCTCAGTCACAGTCTCATCACCTGAAATTCCAGGAACTGTTTAACTTCTGTTTCACATTCCCTTGTGATTTCCAGGCAGAATTCCCCTGAAATGCCCATCCCTCAATCACCATGAGGCAAATTAAATAGCCAAAACATACAAATACATGAAGGTCTTTGCCACGTTTCTGCCATTTCAGCAGTGATCCGGGTAAATTCTCCTGTCAGAACTCCCAACAGGCAGAGGAATTTGGCAAACTACTGAACAGGATGTGCATCAGGTACTCTTTAACTAACCTTTCAGTCTGTAGCATTTTCAAAGGGCTATAACAAAACAAGTCATAAAAATACTTTTCCAGATGCTGTCTATGTTTGACATGGTTTGCTGGAAGAGTCTGGCAACATCTGTGGAGGGTTTCCAGCACCAGAGCTTTCACGTCCAGGTGCTCTTCAGCTTGTTGGGAGAAAAATAAAATAAAAGTAAAGCTGTATTTCCTGATATGTAAAACTATCAACGATGAATAACGAGCAAAATCCCCCCAAACAAACTATGGGAACAGACCAGCAACAAAGAAAGGACTTTAAGGCAACAAGAGGCATCAGTGCTGCGATGCTCCGTGTTCTCATCCCAGTCCCATTCAATTGCAAGGAGTTTCTCTCCTCTGCCCCTCCCCAACTTCTTCCTCATCTGTTAACTGTCAGACTCTTCCTCCTTCTCCTCATCTTCATCATCGTCCTTTGCATTGGCCTCAGATTTATCTGAGGATTCATGGAGCAGGACATACTCTCTGCTGCTGAACCCAAACTTGAGCACGTCCTTCTCCTTCAGTTCATAGTAGCGCTGGGGCTCGATGCGCTGGTTGTTGAGGAAGGTGCCGTTCCCCGAGCCCAGGTCGATGATGTAGGGCCTCACCCTGCGGCCCACGGTGCCGTCAGCTCGGGTGTACTCCACCAGCCTGGAAAACAAAAACACTGGCTAAACCACCAGAGAGACAGGAAACGTGCTCCAAAAGCAGGCGAGACGGAAATTGCGCTCCACGAGCAGGTCGGTTTGTGCACTGAACACTCATCCGTCCCGGAGTGGAACAGCCCAGTGAGAGCAACGAGAAACTGTGTGAGACAGAGCAGGTTCTGAGAGATGCTGCATAATTTCCTAAACCTCTGGTGACGTAACATAGCAACTCCTGCACTGGGACAGATGTTCTCCAAGAGAGCTGGGATATTCTCCCAGAGAGCACTGCTGTCAGCAGTAGCAGCAGGAGCTCCCTCCACATCAGAGCACAGCTGCCCTCACTGTGAGGGAGCAAACCAACAAACCTCTTCTTGAAATGCTTACTATCAATCACACCTGGCAGGTTATTCCAACCCGGATTCACACCCCACTCTGTGTCTAACCCCCGCTATGTGATTTCTCTGCTTGTGGCTAAATTAGAGGAATTTCAGGTATTCTTGGTCCCTGCTGGGACGATCCACAGCAGTCACACATAAATTCCATTTCTAACGTACTGACAGTGAACTCGCCCCTCCCAGCCACGCATTCCAAGGCGTTCGGTTTGTGCGCTGTTCTCCTCCCAAAGCTCGCAGGCTACTCACCGGTACTGGAAGACGGCGTGCTGCTTGGAGCAGGAGGGGTGCTCGATGGGGATGTCGGCAATGCGGCGGTGCCGGCCCAGCAGGTAGGCGCTCTGCCCGTGGATGTGCATCACCGGCAGCAGCTCGTCCTTCCTGAACGGGTACAGGCGCCAGCGCGTCTCGGGGGTGCGCGCCTCGGGGGGTTCGCTGTACTTGATCACCACCCCCCGGAACGTGTTGGTGTCCTCCAGCAGCGCCCCAGACAGCTCAAAGCTTGGCTTCTCCTTGTTCACAGCAGCTTTTTCTTTGGGTTTGCTCTCCGGCTGCTGGAGCTCTGGGTTCTGGTCGCCGCTGCCCTCGGTGCCCTGCCGGTGCTCTCGCCTCCTCTCGTTGCAGAACTCCCTCTCTGCCTGCTGCTCCCGCAGGTTCTGCATGTCCCGCTCGTGGCCGCGAGTTCCCGGCCTGTCACTGGGGTTCTTCTTTCTGTCTGAGTGGTCCCTGTGCCTGTCCCGGTCACCGCTCCTGTCCCGCCGGTGCTCCTGCTCTGGTGGGTGTCTCTGCTTCCGCTCCTCGTTCCCCCTGCGACAGTGATCATCTCGCTCCTGGAAGGGACAATCAGAATGAAAGAGCAGCAGATCTACCCTGGCGTTTCAGAAAATCCCAATCCTACACATGGAAAACACATATTGGGACACATGTGTGCAGATCTGACACCACATGGAACAGATTTCCATGCCAAACTACATGGAGTCCCACAATTTACGCCGAAAAAAGCACAAGAAACAGGCAGTGTCACTTGCTCCGGGCAAAGGACACAGTTCCCAGGGACGCCTGTGCTGTGGCACAGGCTGGGCTCGAACAGGAGCTCCAGTCACTGGTGGCACAGCCTGAGCTGGGCGGCGGGAGCTCCTGACTTGCCCAGATCCTCTCTCTGCTCACGGGACACGATGCAGGGCCCACTCTGAACTGACAAGTGAAGAGGCGCCTTCCGTACCCGGCACGGCCGAGTCTCCGAGAACCGCGTCCGCTGCGGCGCCCGCAGGGCCCCGCTGTACCGACAGCACCATTTACCTGCTTCACTCTCACAGCGCCGTGGTGCGGGCTGTGGCTGCGGCTCCTCNGCCCTCAAGCTCTTCCGCCCGGGCGTTACTGCGCCTGCGCGGGGCGGTGCGCGGCGGCGGCGTCGCGGTCGCCATGGTGATAGGGCCGCGGCCGCCATGGCGGCGCCGCCGGAGTCGCTGCTGCGGTACTGCCCGCCCATGCTCGTGTCCCGGCGGGGAGAGAGGGCCTCCTCGGGGGTGAGCGGGGGCGGGGGGCACGCAAGGGGATACCGCGTTCCGCCGGGAGTGAGCGGGCCGGGGGCCGAGGGGACAGTGGTCCTCCGCCCGCTCCTACGGCGCCGTCCTCTCCTGTTCCCGCAGGGTCACCCGCTGAAGGGACCCCCCCCGCGAACCCCCGCGAGCATCCCCTCCACGCAGCAGCCGCAGGAGCTCCTGAACGCCATCCTGCCGCCGCGGTGAGCGGGGCTGGGCCGGGGCCGGCAGCGCCCGGCGGGCGCCCGGTGACTCCGGTAACGGCCGGTGCTTCTCTGGCAGGGAGTGGGAGGAGGCGCAGAAGCTCTGGGTGCAGGAGGTGTCCACCGCGCCCAGCACCCGTCGGGACGTGGTGCTGCTGCAGGAGCAGCTGGACCGGCAGCTGCAGCAGCGGCAGGCGCGGGAGACCGGGCTGTGCCCCGTGCGCAGGGAGCTCTACACCCAGTGCTTCGGTCAGTGCCCGCGGTGCTCGTGCTCCTCGCACAGCTGACACTCAAAGGACAGGCTGTCAGGAGATGNTCTCACGGCGCCGGGGTGCGGGCTGTGGCTGCGGCTCCTCCTGCTTCGCGGGGAGCGGCTCCTCCTCCCGGACCGGCTCCTCCGCCGGGGCGACCTGGGGAACAACGGGAGCGCGTGAGCGGCGAGGCCGGGCCGAGCGTAGGGCCGAGCGGCCGGGCCTCCCTACCTGNCCTCTCCTGTTCCCGCAGGGTCACCCGCTGAAGGGAACCCCCCCGCGAACCCCCGCGAGCATCCCCTCCACGCAGCAGCCGCAGGAGCTCCTGAACGCCATCCTGCCGCCGCGGTGAGCGGGGCTGGGCCGGGGCCGGCAGCGCCCGGCGGGCGCCCGGTGACTCCGGTAACGGCCGGTGCTTCTCTGGCAGGGAGTGGGAGGAGGCGCAGAAGCTCTGGGTGCAGGAGGTGTCCACCGCGCCCAGCACCCGTCGGGACGTGGTGCTGCTGCAGGAGCAGCTGGACCGGCAGCTGCAGCAGCGGCAGGCGCGGGAGACCGGGCTGTGCCCCGTGCGCAGGGAGCTCTACACCCAGTGCTTCGGTCAGTGCCCGCGGTGCTCGTGCTCCTCGCACAGCTGACACTCAAAGGACAGGCTGTCAGGAGATGCCTACACATGAACACCGGCTTAAAATCCTCTTAGTTATCCTCCTAGTTATCCTCTTAGCTGCACTTAAACCAACAGTTTATTTAAAGTAACTTAAATCCGTGTATATCTTACACACTCTAATGACACAGCACTGGTCTCCGAAAGGCAAGGGATGGCCATGGGTTGGAGAGCAGGATCCTCTGAAATCTCCCCCGTAACTGCAACAAGTCATTACACATTTTTAAGTGTTTGCTGTTCCATCTTTAGGGGATCAGCATCACTGGCATTACCTGAGGGGCTGTACCATCACTCTGCTTTTACCTGCTGTGCATAACGCTACAGCTGCAATGTAACAAAACAAATCAATTATTACTGTCTCTAGTAAATTCTTGGTTGTGTGGTGCAGGGAATGGGTAAGAGGAGCAGCTCTGGCCCTGTGTGTGTCCAGCACTCCCAGATAAAGGCACTGCAGCTACTGTTCTTATTTGCAGACGAGCTGATCCGCCAGACCACGGTGAGCTGTGCGGAGCGGGGGCTGCTGCTGCTGCGGGTCCGGGACGAGCTCCAGCTGACCCTGTCTGCCTACCAGGCACTGTACGAGAGCAGCGTGGCCTTTGGTGTGCGCAAGGCGCTGCAGGCTGAGCAGGGCAAGGCCCACATGGAGAAAAGGGTGAGTGGGGCTGTTCACCCCACGATGGATGGGGTGAACTTTCTGCGTGTGATACACAACATGATAGCAAATTTTATGTCCTTATAAATCCATTGTTTCCATTTCCACGGGATGGCAGCAAAGACCATCAAAATACTCGGCTCACTGTCCTTGGGCTTAGCTGCACTTCTGAAGTTTGTTCTACAGCTTTAAAGACTGTACTACACACACCTTTGTCCCATCTTAACTGCAAATTGACTATTTGCCAACAAAACTTGAGACATCTGTACTCTTTTCCAAGATTGCAGAGCTGGAAGAGGAAAACAGGGAGCTGGAAAAACAAGTGAGCGAAGAGAAAGCGAAGTGTGAGGCTATTGAAAGGCAAGAAAATGAACGGCGAGAAATAGAAGAGAAGAAACACAGCGAAGAGGTTCTGTTCCTCAAACGGACAAACCAGCAGCTGAAGGTCAGTAAAAATCCAGAATTCCAAATACTAGTGGTAAAATTCTCATTAAAACCGTTAAAGCCCTAGTAACACAACACACCATTTAACATTAAATATTACCCAAGAAGAACTGTGCAGGGACTGGATAATTACTTGTGCATGTGGCTTTGGGAAGAACAGAGCTTCTGCTCTACTTTGTTTTTAAAAGGAAAAAAATCCCACATCTTTGGAGTAAGAAAAGAATGTCACCCTGAACGACATCAAATGTTTCTGGCTACAGCTAAAAACATTTCCCTTAGAGCAAGCTGCTTTTCCTGCAGATCCTACTCTCTAACCCACATTTTCAGGCTGCCTTGGAATGTTTTAGGACACAAAATCTTAGATCAGATGTGTGTTGCCCCTGAATCCATTTCTTCCTTGAAGAACCTGTACTTCACCAGCTGTGTGTGCCACTGCTGTGGGTTATTGTGGTGGCTGCTCCTATCAATCCACTGGCATCAAGTTGTCTCAGTAATCACAAAACTTGCTGTTCCCAGCTACTCTTGTCCCAGAGTCAGTTTGTGTTCCAAATGCTAGAGAGCCAAATACTTAATTTAGCTCACATAGTCCAGCCTGAAATCAGAGAATTCAGACCACTGCTTCAACAGCTTTTATTTAATTTCCCCCTCGATGCTTCACATTCTAAACCGAGTCTCTCATTGTACGGAGCAAAGGCCAGCTCTGTTCTCCTCAGAATGCAACAAGTGTGCCTGCCAGGAATGACAAACTAATTTATAAAACATGTAGGAATGGAATGGCTGGGGAACAAACCTGGCCTGGCTCTCCTGGCAGCAGTGCAGCGTCCCTCAGCTCTTCGCTGTGAACATCCAACAGAAAATTTAGCCCTTCATAGCACTGCAGGTTTATTTTTTAGGTTAGGGAATCTAATTTGTCTCACTGTCTCATTTGTTTTTCAGACCCAACTTGAAAGCATCGTTGCAGCAAAGAATTAATTGTTCTGTTGCCCTCAAGGCAGGCTCAGAAGAGCTGTCAGAGCAAGAAGCTTGCAATTAGTGACAAAGATTTGTCTTCCTAAAACGATCTTGAGTTTTCACTTACCAGTAACAGCAGGCAGTGTAACTGTGTTCTTTCTCTCTTGAAGAGTTGAAATTCAAGAGCTTCATTAATTACTGCTCCCTCTTTCAGTACCATCTCAGCAGTCAGCACTTTGAACAGTGAACTTGTCTGGGACTTGCCTGTTGGTAACATGCTAATGACCTTCAAAGCAATAACTAATAAACATTTTTAAATGCAAACTTCTGACATCATTAATTTGAAAATAATGTAGAAGATTCAGAAACGATATAAAAGTGTCTACAAGAAATGTAAGTCACATGCACCACGAAATGGCAGCTCACTCTTGGACAGGTGTCTTGGGAGTATTTCCTTGAGTACCTGCAAGCTGGTGTCAACTGTACATCAAAATCCCTTGTCAGAACCATGAGCAGTAACTGAGCACAGGTGACACCAAAGCTCTGGGCGTGATCGTTTCTAGTGAAATGAAGGGGCATGATGGCAGTCATAGATTCACTTCTCAATGGGAGCAAATGAAAGCCCTGCTTGAGGTACCTGTGTAAGCAGCTGGTTACATAGCAAGTGAACATGGGAAAGAAGAATTCCCTGTAGTCATGTGAAAAACCCCATAACGCCAGTTTCCAGAAAAAACCCACCCAAACCCCACCACTGAGCAACACTGGAATAGCTGTTTGGCCACTGCAGTGTCTGCTGGCCTGGGACGGCGATGTGGAAATACCATCAGCTCCAACTGCACAAAGAACTTTCAGATGATGCAGAAACAAAGAGAGAGATGCTGCTCCTGGGGCCAGGACAGACCGGTCACACTGGGCTTTGAACAGGAACCACAAGTTTTATAGTAAAAAAAGCCACCGCATACTAGAGCTGTTTTATGTAAAATTTAATAGAATAAGCAGCTATTGCTTATGTTTGTATTTTTTGTGCTTTGATCTTTGTTCCTCCAAGCCAGTTTTTTTCTTGTTCTTATTCTTATTTTTCACGTTGTGAGTTTCATAATACCGGACTCCGACTTTCTTGGAGCGCTGCTGCCTCTCGGCTCGTCTCCTCTGCAAACACAAAACACATTAGCAAATCCCCAGCATCCAGAGCCTCAGTGTCTGCACTCTCCAATGGTGTTCACTTTGCATTCTACACGCCTTAAGTAAAATAAATAATTTCAAATAAAATGTTACTGATGTGACTCTGTATGGAACCCACCCCTCCCAGCTCTTACAAGAGTAAGCTCCGCTTCAGTCTTTACAGAAGTAGTCAGCAAGATACAAGATGCAATCTGGTGTGCACAGTCAGGTAAGAGGGGTATGACAGAAATTGTTAAAATTGTGACAGAACATTCATAACAGAATCCAGTTTTCATTCCCCTTCTGTTCATGGCCAAAGTCTCAAAGCTCTTTAGTGATAACAGGCAATCCAAGCATAAAAAAGCCAGCTTATTTCCCTGCTCAGTTGTACTATAGGAAATCACACTTACTTCTTTGGATGTGAGTTTCTTACAAGGCTGTTTACCCAACTGGTCATCATCATCATCACCTTCCTCTTCTGCTTTCCTCTTTCTTTTCTTCTCTGTGCTGCCTGCAAACAGCAGAGATCACACTTGCTATCTTCCAGAACACTCATTTGTTTGAAGAACTTCAGGCTGATGTCACCATCTCAACTCCTCGAGCAACGCATTCCCTTGGCTGTATTTAAAAGTTTCTACCCAAACATGAATGCTCCTCACCAGAGAATCACCAGCTATTACACTGAAAACTGCTCTCAAGAAGCAGATTGCTCCAGCCCCATTCAAGTCCAGGGGAATTCCACAGTCCTGTCAGGACAGGGCTCTCCCACCTGATTGTGCCTTTACTCAAACACTACAGCAACTGAAGCTACAGTAAAACCTATAGCCTGAAGTATCTCTGCTTTTGTAACATCCCAAACTCCATCCACTCCTTCCTGTGTAACACCCCAGGCAAGGAGAGCTGCTCCGGCTGCAGCCTGCCCAGAGCCCAGGCTGCTGGAACTCAACACTTGCCGGCACTGTATCTTCCCTCACTAAGAGGGACGTCTCCCATCATACAGACAAGTGTTCTATAGGAAGGCTACACCAGCTCAGCAGCAGCCTTTGGGACAGCTGAAGGGAGACTTAAGTAGTTTTAGGGGAAAAGAACTTGCACACAGGATCCAATGGATGCTTCTCTCCTTAATGCCCTTTTTTCTCCAGCTCATAGGATTTCCAAATGTAGATTAATAACATCTACTAATCTTGTTTTACCTCTGTCTTCAATTTCTTTGGGTTCTTCAGCCTTCTGCATGGATTTTGCAAACACTTTGTCACTCAGTCCCTTAGGGATTCTGCGGAAGATAAAACCAGCAATAAAAGATTGTTGTTACACAAACTGTGACCACCTCTGAGAAGCCATCAGACTCCAGCAGATCCCAGTCCCCCGTCAGCATCAAAGCCACAGTCTTTGCACCAAAATATTGCAGTACCCTTGTCACTGGAGTTACTGTGCTCATGAGCTATATGAGAGAGAAAATGTAGCACTTAAACCTTGAAATCTCAGTCCTCACAAGGCTGGTGAGTGAGCTTTGCTAAAACTGGGCCTGCTGTATGGGCCAGGATTCTCTGCACACGCACAAAGACCTGGGCATATCCAGCCTTGGTATTACCCAACATCAAGGAGAGATCCAAGGATGCATTATTGCTGCCCAGAATACCAAGATAATGATAATTCCAATCCATAGTTTAAGAGGAAGCTTGCCAAAAGTGAGAACATTTTTAATTTGCTGGTAAATGGCACTTCTTGGAATAATCTTTCAAGAACAAACTGCTACTTGGCCAAATTTCCAGCCCTTATAGTTAAGCCAGATAAGCTGTGGCAACTTGTGTACGGCAGCACAAGGGAACTTAAGCAAGTCATGAATGAAGTCAAACTACAGCAGAGCCTCATCAACACTTTTCCTCCCTGCAACGTATTGGACAGATTCAGGTACCTTATTGCTGAGAATCTCTTGGCCTTGGCTTTATCCAGAAATTTTTTGTATTTTGCAATCTTGTCCTCCAAAGCCTTAAGAACTGCTTTAGAGCTCTCCTGGGCACCTGGTGCAGCCACCTGCAATTCCTCCTCTCCCGGGTCCTGATGTTGTTCATTCTCCTCTTTCTCCTCCTCCTCCTGCTTCTCCTCTCCAGAGGAATCATTGTCTGTGTCATCAAAACCTGGCACATCCACAGGAATCAGGTCTTCTTCTGAGAACTGAGGTGCCACATTAATCCTGCCGAAGTTCTGCCGAACATGGGACATGAGCTGCCTGATTTCGGTGTTTGTGTTGTTCCCCTCTTCTGGCTCTACACCTGATGCCACCGACTCAGAGACTTTCTCTTCAGTATTATCTTGGCTGGATGTCACAGATGCTTCCAACACAGGAAGCTGCAAGGAAGAGAGTCATGGATATATTATCCCCAAAGTCTGTCTGTCCCACCATCTTCAGGAACAATTTCCATTTTCTCTCTTCAGAAAAAGCCTAAGATGACAACATGATTACTGACATTTCTGGTAGTCAGTAATGGCTCAGACATCTCTGTAAAGAGCACTGCTACCTGGTCCTCACCAAATTCAAGTGTCACCTGAAGGACCAGGCTTGGGCAGAGCCCAGGACATGCACTGCCCAAGTCTAATAGCACTCTGGGAAAAGCAGCAGTGAATACCATTAGGAAAATCAAGTATGTGGGAAAAGGAGGCACGAGCATCACATTCGCACCTGGGGACCTGGTTGACCTGGTTCTGCATTCGGTGGCTTCACAAAGAAAGGGATTCTGCCCCTCTGCCAGTCATTGAGAACCATCTTGCTCACAGTCTGCAAGTCAGGCTCACCACCCTGAGAAAACATGGGAACAATTTATGTCCGTGTTTGCAGGGCACACAGCC
The DNA here is from genome assembly GCA_013397815.1 of Aleadryas rufinucha. Classification (NCBI taxonomy): domain Eukaryota; kingdom Metazoa; phylum Chordata; class Aves; order Passeriformes; genus Aleadryas; species Aleadryas rufinucha. The sequence goes on from VZTH01001626.1 coordinate 84,882, forward strand.
CTCCTATGCCCTGTAAGCAATAAAAACATTCCCATTTCCCATATTCAGAACAGGCCACACGCTCTTCCAGCCCACAAATGCAGAAAGCTGCCGCACCTTTAGCAGTTTTCCAGTCCTAGCAGCAAGTTTCTCAAGGAAGTCTTCTGTATCTGTCCAGGAATCAATTTTGTATGTCTTCCTGATGTACTCTGCTTTGGCTCTTTCCAGCACGGCACCAATATGGTCTTCGGGGCTCTTAATCTTTTCAACTTGAACCTGGAAAAGCACAGTAGAGGATCAACCCTTGGAAGTGTGCAGTCATTCCTCTGAGACCACCACAGTGACAACAGGAAAGCTTTCCAGCATCCAGTGCAGACACATACCACTCCCTTCAGCACAATGTCTGTCTCTGAGTCTCCTGATGGATAAACCACCCCGGGGCAGTCAATGAGAAAAATCCGCCGCATCAAGGTGATGTATTGCCACACCTGAAAGAGATCAGCAGTTCCCCATCAGCGCCTTCCACACAGCCCTTGTTTAATTTTTGAAGACCAGAGTCAGAGAAACAGAGCCTGACCCAGCGTTTTGATCAGGAGAGCACAGACAGGGAGCGAGGGCAGCTGAGTGTTCCCATCACAGCACTGAAGTACAGCAGAGTGGGAATTTGGGAATGCTGCCAGAGCAGTGCCTCAGAGCAGGGACTGTCCATTAGCCCCTCCTCCATGTCACACAACCTGTGCAGGTCAGTGCAGAACTTGACAAGGCCGTTAGGCTGATTTCACATGAATTCTGCCTTCGGCCACATTTAACACAGGGATGTTCCTACCTTTGTTTCCCCTGCAATGGGGGCGACGCTGCAGACCTTCTTGGACCGCAGGGTATTGATCACTGAGCTCTTGCCAACATTGGGGTAACCAATGAATCCCACACTGATCTGCTTCTTGTCAGAGTGTAACTGGTGAGAAATAACACATCCTTTTACATCTCGGAGTGAGGGACAGAATTACCACTGCAGTCCTGAACCCCAAATGCTAACAAAGCAAAAGGCCACACAATAACCCCCCACAACCAACCAGATCCCCGAAATTGTTCTGTACCTTTCCAAACTGCCTTAGGAGCTGTATGAAAGCACCTTTGCCAAATGGGTTTGTGAGGCTGGCATGGAAAGCGAGTGTTGGATACTCCTGGGAAAGGACAGCAACCCAGCGCTTCTGGAGAGGCAAAGGGGACTGGGTTAGAGACCCTGGGCTGGAGAGTGACACTATGTGCTCAGAGAGGAGGACACAGCATCTGCACTGGGCTCACAACTGCAACTGGCCATGAACATTGCTAGGGAAGAACCTTTGAAGCACTTCCCCAACCCAACAGCTAAAAGCACTGAGTACTGTTTGTATAAAAGACAAACAATTTCCCAAAAACGCCTTCACTGCTAGCTAAAACTCATTAGTTTAATGACATAAAGCAAACCAGCTGGGGTGGATATGGATCCTAGGCAGACTAACATTTAGCATACTCTGGAGACAACAGCTGAACTGTTAAATCCAGACAGAGGAAGTAGGGAATTTGTGGCTGTTGTGTGTTGCTCAACTTGGCCAAACTTGGACAGATTTACATGGTAATTGTTACTTTTACTGCAGGCAAGCAGAGAACTCCCAGTGCCCCAGTTGCAGTACGCCCTTCCAGACCAGCATGGGGACTGGCACGAAGCTACAGCACAGCTACAACAGGAACAAAGAAGATCCATGGAATAATAGGCAGGACTGTGCTTACAGTGGCCCAAGTAGGAACGAGATCGCATTTGTTCAGGACAAAAATGAGATGTTTCCAGTGCTTCTCCTTTTTAAGGTAAGATTCCACATGAGGGGAGCGAGTGCCTATGGGATCGCGGGCATCAAGAACTTGAACAACAACATCTGATGAATCAATCACCTGAAAAATAAAAAATTCACACAGAAGTAAAGGATTTTGCAGAAAGCAAAGTATCTGTACTTCCCAAATGAAAACTAGTCATATTTGAAACTACATCATTAATTTAAAAACCTTGTATCCTTCACAAACTGCTACTTCCCCACAGACTAGTGAAGTTCAGACTAACATCCATTGATGTTCCACTCTCTCCTCTCCTAAATCCCCTCCAAATTCAGCCTGGACAGCTGAATGACTACCTATTCTTATGCACCAGGGAAAGAAAACACTATACCCAAATGGGAAAACTAAAGTGCTGCAGCACACAAACCCCCAGTGTTTGTCATCCATTCAGCAACAGCTCCCTTCTACCATTTCATAATGGATCAGGGTATAAAGGATGTTTTCTGGATCAATATGAAACACACAACCAAGCAGGAACCTGCTGTTAGTCCACTAAGTAACTACAGCAGGGAGCTGTCATTTTACAACTTGCTTCAAGCCAAGTGAATTTGTTTCACAGCTTTTTCCTGAAGTTTTGGCAGCCTCTTACTGAAATCTGTTTTGCTCAATCATTCCCAGTGCTTTTAGATCCAAATGAAAAGGTTTTAAGCTACATTCAGAAATTCAGAGCAAAAAGTCAAGCAATTTCATGCCTAAGAGTCACTGAGAGCACACAAACTGCTCATACCACCCCAATTCACTCAGTCTCCATTTCTCTGGCAGCCATGGTGGCTCACGGAGAATTGAGGGTCAGAGCTCTCCCCAGATGACCCCATCAACATGCCAGATGTTTTCAGCCTAAAGAAACTTAAGGGAACATGACTCTTTTACTTGTGGTGAAGACCCAGGAATTTAAGAGCAACCTACACCTTCACTCTGCCAGTCCTCTTCTAGATCATGTACTTTAAGAATGTTTGTTCCTGTAGGACAACAGCTCAAGAACCAAGCTCAGTCAGGCAGAGATTTGGAAATGAAAGTCTACTCTCTTTGAGTTTTTCTCATTGTTGCTGTACAGGATTTCAATGCTCTGCTGAAGCCCCTAACTGTGTAAAGGCTGACAGATGTGACTGCTGCAAATTCCAAGTGCCATTTACCTTGTAGAGCTCACCCCAGATTCTTTTGGACTGTCCTTTCTTAAAGATTTCCTCTTGTGCTTCATCCCTAGAAGACATCACCAGAAATATCAGCAACCACAGATACAGGGTCAGAGTCTTCTTCTCTTCTCTAAATCCATTTACAGACAAAAGAGGGGACAAAGCCCAAGTAATAGTTGGTATTCAGCCAAAATCCCATATTCAGCTAATCTTTTCCTTACTCCTCACAGAGTAACAGCATTCATGGAGGTACCAGATACTTCTTTAAAAACGAGGCTGGCTTTTCATACATGTAAACAATGAATCATTTTTCCTTTCCAGTCACCTTACACCAGTGTCCTCTGTCACCAGGTCTCGGTCCTTGCCCTGGTCATAAGACTCTGAGGAGGCCTCAGCATTCTCCACCAGAGATTGCACATCACTTGCAGACAGAGTTGGTCTTTTCCTTTGTGATTTGGGGCCAAACGTTGTTTCAAATGTTTCCGTGTCAAGAATGTGAACTCTGGAGGTCTGAGGAAAAACAGGTTGGTAAAAAAATAAACCCCAAGCACCATTTTTTCCATCTCTCGTGATACACAGTGAAGGAGCCCCGAGTTCAGCACAGCCCTGGCAGTCTGTAACAAGTGACAGGCACTTCCCTAACAAAGTTTGAGTTTGCCAGCTCAAGCTTTGAGAAACCAAGAGTGGATATTTAATAAGCAACAAAACATTCTGCACTTGCCAACGAACCATGCTTCAGTTCTTCCACCATAAATGCTGTCAAATGTAATTACAACCACCGTGATGAAAATTCAGCTGCTATCTTTGATCATTTATTATTTTTCTAACAAGAGCACAAATCTCGCCAAATTCTCAGATTTTTGTCAGAGATAATTACAATCAAAATTGTAGATTTTAAAGCTTGCAATGAAAGCTGGCTTTTCTTGGAACAGCAAACAATCCATCGCTGAAAACAGCAATTTGTTTTTGTAATGCACATTTTAACACAACTTTTTCCCTAATTTAAATAATGTTCTTATGACATGAACTTAGAAAGTTTCCATATGACAAAATGCATACCAAGAGTCCAAAATAGTGGTTTAGACACCGTGAAAAAATATGGCAGTAACTAAAACCTGATGTACTAGAAATGAAGACTGAACAAACAAGAACTTCTGATACGGGATAAAACACACGTATTTGAGTTCAAATTCATCATATGAGTGTCTGCAGTGCAAAGCAACCTCAAAAAAGGCCCAGGAGCTGTTAGAGGCATTAGAACAGCAGCTGGTACATTAACCTATCAAAAATTAGATCATAATACGATAATATCATAACCTATCATAGAATCACAGAAGGCTTTGGGCTGGAACGGCCCTTAAAGCCCATCTCATTCCCCCCCCTGCCACAGGCAGGGACACCTCCCACTATCTCAGGTGGCTCCAAACCCCATCCAACCTGGCCTTGGACACTTCCAGGGATGGAGCAGCCACAGCTTCTCTGGGCAGCCTGTGCCAGGGCCTCCCCACCCTCACAGGAAAGAATTTTTGGGGTAATTTCCTGTTGCATGAAGGCCTTGTTGCCGCTGTAAAACCATGGCTCAGGCCTGTTACTTTGCCTAAGTAGAAAAGGACCGTGGGAAAGAGACACAGCTGAATGAGGGGTAGAAAAACATACCCCTATAATAACCATTATCATAACCATTGCGTGTTCGCATCGTGGTGTGTGGTGGTTGGTTGAATTATGTTTGTTATGCTTTAAAATGATGTAAACTGATAACCAGCTCACTGCTTAAAAAGTTTTTGCAATTAAACCTTAAAACCTTAAAAAAAAAACCTTAAGAAAGGTTTTGCAATAAAGGGGCTCTCCTTTGCACCTGCTTGGGGACTCTGCGTCGCTTCTTACCACAACAATTTCCTATTGGAAAATGAGAATTTTTATTAATTAATGTATCTTTCTTTGCCATCACACTCGATGCCCAAAGTGAGAGGGAATCAGAACCATCCTTCCCCAAGAAATCCACCACAGCTGCCCCTCTGAAGGCCTCCAGAACCCAATTATTTCCCCAGACTGAGCAGAGGCAGCACAGCTGTTCACAGGTAAATCACTGCCCTGGCAGCCCTGTGCACACACCTGCACAGCGAGTGATACCCACGTGTGGTTTGATCCGGTCATAGAACAGGGACATGGGCAGCTTCTTTTGCTTCATGATCACCCTGTAAGGATCTTTCATCACAGTCTCCATCTCCTCCTGGAATTTCTGTAGAGACGATTGCTTGATCACACGAGTATTTCCTGCATGTAAGAAACAAACATCACACCTGGTCATCCCTGATCTTAACTGCTCCAAAGACCCTGGGGACACTAATAAAACATGAACTTTCCATCTAGGATCAAAAATACCAGTGAGAAACCCAGAGGGTTTTACTTGAGACCAAGCCCAAATAGCACAAATAGGCAGGCAATCCCTTTCTTTTCCACCATTTAAAGGAAATTCTAAAAGTATCTCTAGGACACTTAACAGCCATACACATGGGCAAACCCCAGGGAATGGACACAGGAGCCAAAATAACCACCCTTAGAGGAGTGTGTGGAAAGCAAACCCCCAAAGCACAGGTACAGGCGAGGGCTGATGACAGCAGGGGTCCCTCACCTTCCCTTTCAGCACCTGTCCCACACAGCTCTCAGACCACCACTCCAAAACAAACACCTTTCAACACACAAAGTTCAACAGTTTTTAAGCTTGCTGAGTCTGGAAGTTGGACAAAACTCACCAAACCATTTGATATTTGGTTCTACTCTTGCAACTGTGCCTGGTGCCACTGTTGACTGATACTGCAGAGGTTTGATCACTTTGCCATGCTTGTTCCTAAGGGACAAACGAAGACATGTCAGTGCACAGGGGCAGCACTAACCCCTCCAGCCCTTATGTGTACCAGGCCAGAAGCGGAGCCACAAAACGCAGAGAGACCCTTCACCTACAGCTGGCTCTCCCACGCGTTCCGTGCGGGTGAGTTAATCCAACCCTGAGCGGCAGCGACGGCAGTCACAGCCCTTGGTCTCACTCCAGCCTGGCCAGACCCTCCCTGCAGCTGGTTGTGTCAGCCCAGGAAGGGCTCGTGGGGCTGCAAAAGGCATCAAGCACCATTTTCTAGCAAATCCCACTGCGTTCTCGCATGGAGCCTTTAAACCAGTTCTGCAGGACTCACTAATACAGGATGTGCAAGGTGAGACCTGGTTTCAATTCAGCAATATTGCTAAACCCCTCCTCCCTGTCTGCTCTCCAAACAGTGGGAAATTCGGCAAAAGAAACCCAAAGTGCTGATGTGAAACAGGACTGTCAGAACTGCCATGGCACAGACACGGTGGGTGCTGCCCCGCTGCCAGCGATCCCCGAGTGTGGCACAGAGGGTCCTGCAGGTCCTGCCCCTCTTTGGGGCACAGGGGGACCCTGGCTGAAGACGCTGAGGGGAGCTGAGGTTCTTCAGGCATTTTGAGGGGGGAGCTTTTGAGCTACGCTGCNCCTTAAAACCTTAAAAAAAAAACCTTAAGAAAGGTTTTGCAATAAAGGGGCTCTCCTTTGCACCTGCTTGGGGACTCTGCGTCGCTTCTTACCACAACAATTTCCTATTGGAAAATGAGAATTTTTATTAATTAATGTATCTTTCTTTGCCATCACACTCGATGCCCAAAGTGACAGGGAATCAGAACCATCCTTCCCCAAGANTTTGTTCACAGACACATAATGGGAATAGGTGGCGAGAGCGGCAGTAACGCTCCCTGCCACTCGCTGATGAATGGGGGCTGCTGACGGGACACTTGAGCAGCTGGGGGGGCACTGGGGCTTCTGGAGGGCACTGGGCTGCTGGGGGGCACCGCGGCTGCTCGTGGGACACTGGGGCAGCTGGAGGGACACTGGGGCGGCTGGAGGGGCACCGCGGCTGCTCGCGGGACACTGGGGCAGCTGGAGGGGCACCGGGGTGGCTGGAGGGACACTGGGGCGGCTGGAGGGGCACNCAGCCCTGTGCACACACCTGCACAGCGAGTGATACCCACGTGTGGTTTGATCCGGTCATAGAACAGGGACATGGGCAGCTTCTTTTGCTTCATGATCACCCTGTAAGGATCTTTCATCACAGTCTCCATCTCCTCCTGGAATTTCTGTAGAGACGATTGCTTGATCACACGAGTATTTCCTGCATGTAAGAAACAAACATCACACCTGGTCATCCCTGATCTTAACTGCTCCAAAGACCCTGGGGACACTAATAAAACATGAACTTTCCATCTAGGATCAAAAATACCAGTGAGAAACCCAGAGGGTTTTACTTGAGACCAAGCCCAAATAGCACAAATAGGCAGGCAATCCCTTTCTTTTCCACCATTTAAAGGAAATTTTAAAAGTATCTCTAGGACACTTAACAGCCATACACATGGGCAAACCCCAGGGAATGGACACAGGAGCCAAAATAACCACCCTTAGAGGAGTGTGTGGAAAGCAAACCCCCAAAGCACAGGTACAGGCGAGGGCTGATGACAGCAGGGGTCCCTCACCTTCCCTTTCAGCACCTGTCCCACACAGCTCTCAGACCACCACTCCAAAACAAACACCTTTCAACACACAAAGTTCAACAGTTTTTAAGCTTGCTGAGTCTGGAAGTTGGACAAAACTCACCAAACCATTTGATATTTGGTTCTACTCTTGCAACTGTGCCTGGTGCCACTGTTGACTGATACTGCAGAGGTTTGATCACTTTGCCATGCTTGTTCCTAAGGGACAAACGAAGACATGTCAGTGCACAGGGGCAGCACTAACCCCTCCAGCCCTTATGTGTACCAGGCCAGAAGCGGAGCCACAAAACGCAGAGAGACCCTTCACCTACAGCTGGCTCTCCCACGCGTTCCGTGCGGGTGAGTTAATCCAACCCTGAGCGGCAGCGACGGCAGTCACAGCCCTTGGTCTCACTCCAGCCTGGCCAGACCCTCCCTGCAGCTGGTTGTGTCAGCCCAGGAAGGGCTCATGGGGCTGCAAAAGGCATCAAGCACCATTTTCTAGCAAATCCCACTGCGTTCTCTCATGGAGCCTTTAAACCAGTTCTGCAGGACTCACTAATACAGGATGTGCAAGGTGAGACCTGGTTTCAATTCAGCAATATTGCAAAATCCCTCCTCCCTGTCTGCTCTCCAAACAGTGGGAAATTCGGCAAAAGAAACCCAAAGTGCTGATGTGAAACAGGACTGTCAGAACTGCCATGGCACAGACACGGTGGGTGCTGCCCCGCTGCCAGCGATCCCCGAGTGTGGCACAGAGGGTCCTGCAGGTCCTGCCCCTCTTTGGGGCACAGGGGGACCCTGGCTGAAGACGCTGAGGGGAGCTGAGGTTCTTCAGGCATTTTGAGGGGGGAGCTTTTGAGCTACGCTGCTGTGGGAAATTCGGGAGTTCTGGGTGTTCTGGGTTTCACGACATTCCAGGCAGGTGCATCAAGTGTTTCCCAGCTGTATTCCTGGTACATCGCTGGGCTGCTGAGAGCTCGGGACCAGGCTCCCCAGCTCACGGGGATACAGAGCACACCACGGAGTGACACCGCGCCAGTAGCGAGGCGTTTTGTCGCCTGTCTCTGGCGCGGCCGTGCCCGGCCGGTACCGGGAAGGCGGCCAGGCCACGACCCACCGCCCCCAGGGGCCGGGCCGAGCTCACCTGCGCTCCTTCTGCCGGTACATGTTGAGGCGCCGGATGGTCGCTCGGTCCCGCATGTTGTTCCCTCCCTCGCCCCCGACGCGATCTGCGAAGACAAGAGAGTATCAGCCCCGGTCCGGTCCGGTCCTGCCCGGCCCGGCCCGCGGCCCCGACCGTACCGGGGTTGGTGCTGGCGCGGGAGGGGTTGATGGAGCAGCGGCCCTTGTACCGCGGCTTCACCATGGTGGCGGTGGCGGTGCCGGTGGCGCTGGCGGTGCCGGTGCCGGTGCCGGGACGGGCCCGGAGCGCTCAGGACGGGCCGGGGACACGCGCGCGGCACTTCCGGCGCGCAGCAGCGTGTGACGCACTTCCGGGTGCCGCCGCGCGGCGGCTGAGGCGCAGGCGGCAGCTCCGGGCAAGCACGTGCAGGCCCCGGTTGCCAGGGCAACGCGTGGGCTCGGCCCGGGAACCCCCGGGGTCCCCCCGCGTCNTCGCGGGACACTGGGGCAGCTGGAGGGGCACCGGGGTGGCTGGAGGGACACTGGGGCGGCTGGAGGGGCACTGGGGCTGCTGGAGGGCACTGCCTCAGCACCAGAGACTCAAGCACAAGGCAGTGCTGGGGGATGTTTACAGGCGCACGGGGCTGTTCTTTCTGGGTTACTGGCAAAGAATTTTTAAAATTAGCAATAACAACACTGGTGTTTTTGTGTGCGTGTAAAGAATTGCATGGACAGTGCACTAAGAAATCAAATCTCTGCAAGTTCTGTGTCCAAAGCCTAAGCCCACATTCATGTTAGTGCCAGATTTTAATAGCAATTTGAAAGCTCCTCACCTAGGGGAAATGAACAAAGCTGAACTGAAACAGTGTTAATTGATACCAGAGCTTGGGCTAGGGCCAAGCTCAGCACCTTGGGGAATACTTCCCCAAAACACAGCTCTGGCCCATCCTTCCTAAGCACTTACTAGCAGCAGAGCGTTCCCAGCCAGTGTAATGTCCTTCTGGTGCTGCTAATGCTCCTTTAAACCCAGAACAATAACAGAGCTGCTGGGATTTTGTTCTTTTAATGATTTTCAGTGTTTTGCTGTGAGGTGTAGAGTCCCTGCTGTACAAGGGAGCCATGATGAGTCAGGCCTTGGGACATGTTTTGTAAGACAGAGTCTGGAGTTGGAGGCTGTTTGGCTTAAGCCTACACGTTCTGGTTTTTCTCTTAATAGAATTATCTGTGCCTTGGGCATTGAAAAAGTACACATTGATGTGGCCATAAAAAAAATCAATTCCAAATTGTAGATAATTGTTTAAGCTATCAGACTCGAGGCTCATGTAGAAGAGTTTTCCTGGGACAAGTGTGTTTTCTATTAGAGTCGATATCAATCTGTCAGAAGAGCCTTTTGATTTTCAAAATTTTAGACTAAATAGTTGAGTAATACTTGCTCTGCTCTCCCCTACTCTTTCTTCCTTTCCCTTAAGAAAACTCCCTCTTTATTGTTAGCAAGAGATCTTGGGGTGCAGCCAGAAAGTCACCATCTCTTTCTGTGAGAGAACAGACCCAGCCAGCTTTAGGCAGGAGGTTGTGGCAGGGAGAACTTGTCTTGGGGGTGCCCCAGAGTTGGGTGCTGAATTCCCAGGCTGGAAGCATTGGTGGGAGGGCTCAGGCCCTTTACCCAGCCATGCTCACGGCACACCTCACACCCCCACTGGGGTAGGCTACAAGCCTGGATTTTCTGTCATAGAAAAGATCCTACTGATAATGTGTGGGACCTGCATTCAAACTGGCACCTTCCTGCTGCACTTTCCTCACTCACATATTCCCTAACCCAAATTCCATCACTGGGGCCAGCAGTTGGTGTTTAACTTGCATCCTCCCTGAGACTGCGGCTGTTTATTGTGTATCTGATAACATGAGAGTCAGATATTTCGCTCCACTCAACTGATGTTTTTTTGCTCTATGACTCACAGCTTTTCCTTTGCTATTGATGTATCCCCCCCATTTCAGTCTTTAGCTTTTTCTTGTTCTATTACCATTGGCTGCAGCAGGACACTGTCTGTGCCACAACCAGCCAGGACAACAGAGTCACAGATTGTTTGTCCATCGTCTCTGGTACATGGCCTCAGCTCCTCAGCACTGCTGCCCCAACCAGGGCTGAAATGAAATAATTTTGAGTTTTATGTGGCCTCATCTTTGTCAGATCCCAGTGAATGCGGTAACGTGATGCCATTGGAATGACTCATTCCCATAATTACATATGTTCTGAGGGGTTATTCCCATTGTATTATTAAAAACTAGTGATGTTGGATTTTTGGCAGGGACTGTCTTCCTTGTATGATCTACAGATTTTGTCAATTAAATGAAGGAAAAGTGGATTTCCAAGAGTTCAGAACAAGACTGGACTTGCACTCTGAGCCCTTTTTCATTGTGGTGTTGAGCTCCTGTGTTTTATTTAACAGGATAAAGCAGCACCAGCCATCTCCCTCTATTGCAGCAGTTCCCTGCAGAGCACAAGGATGCAAGTGGATTTTGTAGCTCATCTTCAAAATCACAGCAGAAGATATTGTGTGCAGTTTATCAACACAGTAGCTTTCCCAGCTCAGTTCCTCAGGCATGGCTTCCCAGGGATACAGCTGGCAGGAGCAGGAGGCAGGGCTCCTTGGCAAAAGGCTCCAGGTGTGACAGCTCTTGAACAGGAAAAACAAAGTGATCCTGGATTGTTGCCTTGGATCTGGAGTTCCCAAAATGGTGACTGAAAGCAACAGTGGAAGTCGGGAGGGAGAAGAAAACTGAAGTCAAGAAAAAAGGCAAAAAGGTGTAAGAGGACTTTGAGAGCCCAGGCTGAGCTGCGCCAGCGGGATCGAGCCCTCGGAGCGCGCAGTGGGCTCAGAGCTGTGCAGGCTGCAGAGCCTCAGCTTCCCTCTGGGAACATCTGCCAGTGCTGCGGATCTGGCATTCACCAGCACTCTGGAAGCTAAAGCAGTTAAATATGAATGTTTTCTTGTGGTTTGATTTTAACAGTCATGAAAAGTAACTTCTGCCCTGACAGGCTGGGCTCCTCTGTGGCACAGGAGGGGCTGTGGCCGCTGAGGCCCTGTCAGTGCCTCTAAACCAGCGCTTTACCTCAGGCTGTAAATAACAATATTCTACTACCTGGCTGCCTCTTTTTTCCTGTTCTTCAGAAATCATGAGATTCCAGCAGGCAGCTCCATCCAGACTATGGTTTGGCATTCAGTTGGGTGTGATGTATTACCGCATACATAAATGCCATCAGGGTGGTTTATTTATGGTGACTGATTAAATACACTGGTATTTCTGTAATTTTAATAAAGATTTTTTAAAACGTGATGCCTATCATCTCTGTCTGTGAAGTCTATTGACTTCATAAAATCTGTAAATATATATCTGAACTATCACTTTTAGTGTTCTCAGACAATGTAATCCAAACAATAGTTTTGGAGATAACCTGTTTCACTATCCTGCTCTGTTTCCTTTAATCAAAGCTAAGATTTCTCCTGAGTGAGAAATCATTTTAACATAAACATGGGCTAAGGAGTATATACATTGCCTCCAGCTCTCTGGGGGTGGAAAGTCAGTGAATTACTGTGTGAGGAGTGTGTGTGCACACACACTTCATTGACTGTAGATGATGAAAAATACAGATTTATATTACTCAGAGAGGGTTAAGAATGTGATAGAACCAGCCTGTGTTTGGTGACATTCATCTGCTTTAGCTTCCAAATCTCAGCAAATGAGAGAGAAATTTAACGGTTCCAAACCCACAACTGCAAGCTGTCCGTTATTCCTGGTCCTTTGTTTCCCCCATGGCATGGGATGGATTGCTCAAAAGCTGAGGAAACTGACTAGAAACCATCCTGCGGATTCTGAGTTAATGGAATTCTGTCCAGTGAATAACACCAGGTTGTTCAGCAGGGAAAATGAAGCTGTTTCTGTGCAGTAGAGTTCCTGGCAAAGGATCGCTCTGTCTGTCTGTCCATCCAGCAGCTGCTTCTCCCGTTCAGCATCAAGCTGATCAAAGCACAGGGTGGGAATGCATGCAGGAGTCGGAGCAGCGACGTTCCCATCCAGGATCCCTGTCGGTTCCTTTGGCTGTCAGTTGTAGGCAGAAGGCTCTCAGGACAGGCTCACTCTGCCGACATTTTTGATTAGTTGGGATTTGGCTCCAGTTTTGGTGAATAAACAAATGAAACTGGTTCAGCAAACCCATTTATTGATTTATTTGTTTGAAGACGTGTATTTTACAGTGGTGCCATGGAGAGAACACCATAACAGGGTTATTTAGTGCGTGGAAAGAGAGCGTTCACATGTGTGTGAGTTGAGGTGACATCACCCAGCTAAGGACATCTCAGCTTGGATGGGGAGCTCAGCGTGCAGTTCACATTGGTCAAAGGCAAAATGTTCCTAAATTCATAACTGAACTAGCTCTCTAGGAGTGGGAATAAGCACAATTCTTGAGCTGATTCAGAAAAAGAAATTGGATTTATTTTTTATATTTTTGCCCTAATTGTTCTAAAACAATTTAATTTTAAAATCACCCCTACTGAAAAATCTTGGATAGTCTTAATATGCATCTTAAACTTCCTGTTGCCTTTGTCCCTTTTTCTTCCCATTTTGCTATGAAAAAAGGAAGAAAGTAGGGGAAAGGCTACAACAGAAAGAAGCTTGTCAGTTTTTCTAATAATCCCTAGAGTTCTCTAAAATAGGTTCTGTTGATTTATTATATGCAGTTTAGTTTTGAAATAGTTGTGCTAATAGTGCCAGGAGTTACTGTAGGGATCAAGTCATTACCAGAGCCTCATACAGAAAACTTTCCTAATGCATTCTCTTTTCCTTAATCCTCTCTGAGAACTAGATGGGGATGTGGCAGCAGGAGGGAGGCAGAGCGAGTGAGCGAGCTGAGGTTCACCAACGGGTGACTGGTGGGTGCTGGTAAAAGTGGAAAGGAAAATGGTTCTGCTTACGTTCAATGCCATGGCACAAACAAAATACTCCTCTCACAGGCTAGAAAGTAGAGTAAGATTGGATCATTCAGCTGAGAAGCTTTCAGAAATCATATGAACATGATCCATAAACAACTCAAAGCATGACTTTTAAGAACCTCTTTCTCCCCCTGTTTGGTATGCTGGTCGTTTATCATCGTGCTGAAATGGAATCCCCTTTCAAAGACGTAACAGCTTCTTGTTTACTTAAACACAAAGTGGACGATGGGCTGAAAGGTTTTTCTGCCAGCAGAGCAGTCTCAGAGAGCTTGGTACAGCTCTGGAGCCGAAACAACTGTGCAGCCTCCACATCCTGCACTGAGCCAAGCCAGCCCTGGAGTGGCTGGGTGAAGGGAGTTGGGGTGTCCTGTGCCCCAGCTGAGTCCTCAGTGGGCACCACAAGCCACAGGAGAGAACCAGGGCTGTGGGTGTGGGCAGGTGACCCCTCGGAGGGACAGGGAGCTCTCTCCCAGGCTCCCCTGCACACCCGCTGGCTCACTCTGCCCTCCAAAACCACAGAGCAGAGGGTGGTATGGAAGTGAGTACAGTGAAGACTGGATTCACCAGGCTTAGTCTGGGGTGAGGTTTCCCCTGCCCTTTGCCCTGCCAGGGGAGTTGGAGCTCCAGCAGCACATCCCTGATCCACCCTGGGCACATCTCTGTGAGCCATAGCACCATCCCTCGGGACCAGAGAGTTTTTGCTGAACTCTCGAGAAGTTAAATGTGTCTCTACATATTTGTACAGAGAAAGCACATTTTAAAATACCAGGGCAGTGAGTGGTGAGACAGCCGAAGGAAGAACTCCCTGAGCAGAGCAGGCAGCGTTCCCATGCATCCCATGCAGGGCTCGCCAGGTCTGTCTTGCACAGTCCTTGTCCCAGTTCCTCTGCTCAGGTGTCAGCCCTCGGAGAGCAGGAGAATCCAGGGAATTCCAGCCAGTGGGATGCAGACAAGTAATTTCTACCCAACATAAAAATTTGTTTTTCTTCTGCAGGACCCGAGCTGTGCCTTCCCCCTCCCACCTCCCTCCCTCCTGCCACACGCCGGGGTGGTGTCCAGCAGCCGGACCAGCTGTCCCCAGCCCGGGATTGTCCCACAGCTGTGACTGTCTGAGCAGAGTCACAATGTTTCAGCAACCTGCCGTTTGTTGTAACCTCTCATTTTTTCAATCTGCTGTGTGTTAACTGGATCCTTCAGTGGGGAATTCCTCGGGGCTCAGCAGGGTGCAGCTGGGGTCCCTCATGCAGGACGGCTGATTTGTGGCTGCAGTGCAGCTGGCAGCATTTTCTGGGATTTTCTTAAAGCTTTGGTGAGTTTCCCTTCCACAGCTGAGTCTTCGTCCTGTGGGACACCAGCCTCCATAGGGGCCAAGGTATGAACCACACACTCAGGAAGCTGGTTGTCATTTTGATTTTGGTTTGGTTTTTTTTAATTTGAAATAATTCTTTGAAGCAGATTCAGGGCAGATACCACTGACCTCTTACCACAAACTTTTAACATGTATTCGCAATGATAAAGTCATACAGCTTAAAACACAAAATAAGGGGTGGGGGAAGAGAAAGAGGCCACTGCTGTGTGTGTCTGGGTCCCAGGTCAGGGAGAGTGGCCATATGGGTTCAGTCTCATCCCCTGGCTGAGTGGGGCTGCACTGGGGCCACGTGCTTGGGCTCCAGTTGAGGCCTTTGATCATGAAATCAGTTCCATGTCTGGGTCCTTCACTGGCTCATGCTCCACTTCTCCTCCCTGCAGTGTCCCCACAGAGCCCTGGGGCTGTGGGCTTTGCCTCCATGTGTGCTCCCACTCCTCAGCAGCGTTCTTCCACAGTCCTGGGCGGGGTGTGTGTGCAGCCTCCTTAAGTATTGTGTGTTGTGTGGCCTCTGTCGATCTGTGGGTCAGTCTGGAGTATATGTCTCTGGACATGTGTACGTGGTGTAGCAGTGCTCTGTTCAATAAAGCTTTCATATACATAGCAGCAATGGAGTCTTGCCATCAGGTGACGCACAGGGCCAGCTACTGGGCAGGGCTAGCGGGTGTCACGGGCACCGTGGCCCCTCTCTGTTTGTTCTTCCTCTTCTTGGTGCCAGACTTAGTGTCTTTGGTGTCTTTCCGATTTCTATTCCCATTATCTTGCTTTCCTTGCTCTTCCTTTTTCTTCCTTTTCCCTGCAGTAAAGCAAAGGGGCAGTGTGAAGTGGAGCGAGGCATCAGGGAACAGATCAGCCATGTCCACCTCCCCCTGCCCCTCTGGTTAATTCCTGTGCATTTAGTCACTGCTCAGAACCGTTTCCCCTCAGAACACTCAACACAGCTGCAAACCTTGTCCATTCTATAACAAGATAACCAAACCACCATCCATCCTGAAGACACTCTAATTCCTGGGAAAAACAGACCTAAGCATTCTGGTAGAGAAGACAACTCCCATCACGGCAGCACACAGGCATGCACCCTTGGCTTCTCTCTGGCCAGGGAAGAAGCTAAAACAGCTGAAACCTGTGGCACACATGGCAAGCTGTGCCAAGGATCACCCCTTGGGGGCTGTGCCCCTTCCACCTGCAGCTCTTCCAACTGCCGTCACATCTGTATCCCCTGCACTTCAGAGGGAGCTGCACAGCACATTTGTGACACTGGACAGTTGGCTGACTACTTGTGCCTGACCTATACAGGGTGTGGGGAGGGATGGCAAGACACTCCACCTCTGCTCACCTTCGGGGCACTGGCTCTTCTGCACAGTGCATCGCCGCACCTCTGTGGTTGCAGGACACAGAGACACGTCCCCAGAGGGAGCCTGCAGAATCCGCCGTGTTCGGTCTTCATTGCCCTTCTTGAAGCCACAGAGCTTCCTTTTCTTGGAGCAGGGCCCCCATGGCCCCCACTCACTCATTTCACATTGTGCTGCCAGATAACAAGAGAGCCCAGCTGTAACTCCCGTTCCTGGGCTGCTGACTCGGGCCATCCCAGAGCCCACCGTTGCATCTCTCCCCCACCTTAGGCTGCAAGGGAGTGTGTGTTTCCTCAGCAGCTTCCTAAGTCCCCGAGCACCCCCTTCCTTGCCACACCACACCAGCTCTGGGTCACAGTTCACAAACACCAGGGGCTGCTCCCCATCCAGGCTGGTTCCCAGAGGGCTCTGCCCCACGAAGGGCTGTGCTGTCACCCCCTCGACACGGGTACGATGAGGGGTTCGGTTCACTGTCTAAACCCCCCTGCAGCGCTACCCATGACCAGACACACCGAGCGCAGGGCTGGACCCGAGGCCGCTTACCAGGACTGCTGCACTCCATGGTGCCGTTGGCAGCAGCATAGCCTTCGGGGCATGTGACGTAACATCTCCCTTTGTGCAAATACAAGCCTTCCTTACATTTTGTGCAAAAGTTTCGACTGAAACAGGACTCACAGTTCTCAATTTTGCATTCTGGGGAAAAAAAAAACCAAACACCAAAGCCATCATGTAGTCCGATGTGAACAAAAGGCTCACAAAGCTCCACACTGCCAACCAGAGCCCAGTCCTGGCTCCCAGGGGTCTTGCAGCAGCCAGGGCATGTCTGAGCGTTCTGCCAGGCCTGGCTGTGCCACTCAGAAGTAAGTTTTTTTGCACCATTCCCTGTGCATGACAGCCCTGTGCTGCAGCTCTCACAGCCAGCAGCAGCCGCTGCCAGGACAGAATCAGGCAGGGTGGGAAAATTTTGGGCTGCTATTCAGCTGAGCATCAGTCAGCCAAAGGGGATGGTGAAAAGGATACAGTCCCGGCTCCAACTGCAGCTACAGGACAGGCTGCATGGAAAGGGAGTTAGATAGAAACCTGGCCATGAGGGTGCTGTGCATGGACCTGCCAGGGGAGTGATCGCATGTTTCCATGTCCAGCTCTTTCTGGTGCTCTGGCTACAAGATGCAAGCCAAGGATTTCACTCAGAACTGCCTGAGTCTGGTGAGCAGTAGAGAAGGAAAAGAGGCACTAAATGCCTGAAAGGATCTCCTTCCTCCCAAAGGAAACCAGCGCCAGTCTGGCAGCCCAAATAACAAAACTGCCCAGAGGTCCTGCAAGATCCCACATCCCCAGCATGCCCATGCGGTGCTGAGCGGGGTTCTTGTCAGGCAGATGGCTGCCATGCTCAGCCCTGCCTCTCCCCTTCCATACAGCCACAGCACCCCTGCACTGAGCACAGGCACACGCTGCCCTGCAGAGCGCTGCCACCTACCCGCGCCCGTTCCCTCCCAGCCCCGCACTCACTGATGCACTTGTTCATGTCCGTATTGCGAAGGCCAAAGTATCCCAGTGGACAAGAAGGCAGGCAAATCCCAATTTGTCGGATATCGTTCCGCTCCAGAAGGATGAAGAGTTTGGGGGAACACCTCAGGCACCCATTGAACTCAGAGCACAGCTCACAACCTCTGGCACAGCCCTGACTCAGCTCGGTGCTGACTGGAAGAGCAGGAGAGAGGCAGTGGTTAGTGCCGGGCTCTGCAGGCACCAGCTGTGACCCCAAACCACTGGCACCACTGGCAGGAAGGGCAGGAGCTGGGACGGAGCAAGGGCCAGGGTCCTGCAGCACTGACACGCTCCCAGCACTGCTCCAGCCAGACACTGTGGCCCTGTCCCTGATGCCCGCAGGCTCCAGCGCTGTGCCAAGCACAAGCATGAGAGTCACGACAGTGGCCGTGCTGAGGAGCAGGACCCAGAAGCAGCCACCAACTGTGCCCAGAGCCCCAGCACTGTCCACCCCAGCCCACTGCCTCCCAGCCCTGCCCATCAACCCTGGTGCCCTCGTGGGACAGACACACACGATGGGCAAGTGCCCAGGAGTCCAGCACCTCCTGCTGCCTCCCCGCTCAGAGCTGGTGGTGCCTCCATGCCGAGGACCAGCAGAGACCAGAGCTCACGGCCCTGGAGCAAAACTGTTTGACTAATTTTGTCCATGCTGTGTCTCAGGCCGGATCTCACTCTGACCCAGCCTATGTTAAACTCTCTCTGGCAGTCAGGAGGTGTCACTGCCCCCAAAACAGAGATGTGTTCTCAGCTCCTACATTTAGTCCAAGAAAAATACTCAATCCCATGTCTTGTGAGTTTTCTGCTTTTAATTATCATATAAAATGCTGCTTGTTTTGAAACCAATTGCATTCTTTGCAGGCTAGAATGCAGGTTATTTTTATTAGTTTATTATGCAAGCCACGTCCT
Source organism: Aleadryas rufinucha (assembly GCA_013397815.1). Lineage (NCBI taxonomy): Eukaryota > Metazoa > Chordata > Aves > Passeriformes > Aleadryas > Aleadryas rufinucha. The sequence continues at coordinate 103,678 of VZTH01001626.1, forward strand.
TGTTTATAGAAAAGCTGTGTATTTAAAAGATATATTCCTTTAAATACCATGTTTACTACACTTCAAAAGCAAGCGTGGAGCAGCGCAGTGTTCATGTGCCAGGACTAGAGGTAAGAGAGCTGCCCTGTCCCCCCACTGTGACCCAAGAGCCTGGCAGCCCCCGCTGCATGCCCCAGCCCCATCACCGGGTCTGTGGGTGTGGGGGCTGCTGCAGCCTTGGGAAGAGACACCCAAGGCAGGGGAGTCCTCAGCCCCCAGCTGCCAGGAGGGTTCACCGGTCTGGATCGGGACCCCCTTGGCACTGTGGGCCCTGGCCCCTCTACACAGGGACCCCCAGGGATCCAGCCCCATCCCTCCCGCAGCGCTGGGCCCTGGAGCCAAGCTCAGCATCTATGGCAAAGGTATAAACTGGGCCCTCGCTGGAAATTGCCCTTTATAGCATTAGCCATGACGTCAGGTTTTCCTTGTTTTCCCAGGGCTCAGCAGTCCCAGTTTCAATATAAAATCAATTTTATATAATTTAATTTAAAACAGTTTTAATGTAAAACAGTTCTAACATGAGCTTACATAAAGGAGGGCAAATGCCCATGGCTGCTCTTGTGCCAGTTCTGCCTGGCTGCCCTGCACGAGCCCCACCTGGGCCCCTCTGGGCTGGAGGCATAACTGACCCCGCTATGACCTTAGGGCACACTGCAGCTCGGAGCTGTGGCAGGTCAGGGGACATGGCAGTGCACATCTGCCTGGGAGTGGGACTGGGGGAGCTCTGCGAGCTCTTGGGGCACCACAGGCCCTGCCCAGCCGCCTGTGTTGTAAACACACTCACACCAGCATGACCCTCATGGCATCATGAGAGGAAGTAGAGAAGAAAAGCATTTCATACATACTTCGTCTTTGCCTCTTGCCCTTCACCACTTTGCTGCTGCCTGTTAGATCCATTGAGCTTAGAAAAACCACCACAAGCAGTCCAAGCTGCATAGTAACTCTCCAGCGCTGCAGCCCCTCCGTCGTGGGGTGGTTGGGGGAGCGTGCTCCACAGCTGGGGTCTCTGCTGCCACTAAATCGTCTCAGGTGGGATCAGAGCTGAGAGTCCGTGCACAGAGCCGGGTCTGGGACCATATCCACAAACTACCTCAGCGCCAGCGAGCTTAGGTAGCAGGTAACATGGCTCTGCCTTCATCCCCGTCAGGAGTGCAGGAGCTTGGCCCTAGTCCCATCGGGGGCTCGGCAGCAGGCGTTAGCTGCTCGCAGTTTCCAGGTACGCTGGCAGGAACTGCAAAAGAAGAGGAGAACAGGTTAACTTGACAGACCACAATGGCTGGGGGCGAGCACGGGGGTTGTGGGGTGATATGGGGGTGCTGGCACATGGTGGCATCCAGAGCGGTGTGGGGAGAACTGTGCTCCAACCTCATCCATAAGTCCCTGTTGCTAATAATCAGCACCCCTCAAAATGCTCAGCACAGCTTTGCCATCTGCCAGTGCTGCAAACATTTATAGCTGGAACTTGTTTAAAATAGAGCCAGACCCCTGGGCCGCCCTCCCCAAGCGGCAGATGGCTGCTGCGGGTGCCAGGCACACAAGATGTTTCCCATCAAGCGGGCACCTCTGGGGCTGGTTGTCAATCCTAGCAGAGAGTGAGCCTGCAGTCCCCAGCCAGGGCTGGGACTGTCTGGGGATGGGGTGGGTTCCTCTGCAAGCTGCCTAAAATGCTGTGTTTCTGCTCTGAGGGAATTTCCAAACCTCCCATCTCCCATTCCCCGAAGCACAGGGCAGGGTCAGTGCTGCCTGCACAGGGCCGAGTGCAGGAGCTGCTCTGCCCCAGGCTCACCGGCTCCCACGGCGCCCCGGCAGACACAGCCCGGCGTGGGACAGCGAGCGCGGCTGCGTTGGGCAGCGAGCGCGCTGCGAGTGCCACGCTGCCCTCACCAAGCCATGGTGCAGAGTGCCCCAACGTGCATGGCAGGACAGAGCGATGGGATGGCAACACCAGCAGGACGGGCTGGGCAGCAAACCAATGGCTCTGCGTGAACTTCTGGAGAGAGAAGGGAAGCCCAGTTGCCTGACGGCCAGCCAGCACCCAGAACTCCACATGTACCGTCCTTTCCTGAGAGTGGCCAAGCCCTTGCTCCAGCTGGCTGCTGACAGGGCATTTTCCCTGTAGTTTTCAAGTGGTTTTCCCTGTGCCTGGTGTGAAGGAAGGGCAAGTTCCATGCTGCACCAAGAGCTCTGGCACAGCCAAGCCAGGCCCCGCTCCCCTCTGCAGCTGGCAGAGCAAAGCCCTGCCAACGGCAGACATTGTGTGGGAATAAAGGCGACAACATTTGCTCTGTGAAGTCAAATGAAACAGAAAATTGTTTTAATCCCTTTATAATAGCTGCGCAATCACCGATGCCCCAAACGACTGGTGGCGACAGTGCTGGAAGTGAGCCCGGCCTCAGCCTGGGACGGACTCGGTCCCCAGGGGGCTGATCCCCTCCCTGGCCCACCCTGGGTGGGGGACCTGCTGAGAGGCCACTGGCCCAAGCATCCTCCCTGCTCCAGCCCACCTAAGGGTGGTTATGGCAACACAGCAGAACACCTGGAGGGAGGGGGCTGCCCCAGCAGCAGGTGTGGGCTGGCAGCTGCTGCAGGGAGATGTGACCCGGCTATCTCTGAGCCTTGTGGCAGCACATGCCGTGACACTGAGCTGTGCTCGGTGTGAGCACCTCCCGGCAGCGCTGGCTCACCTGTGCCGGCAGAGCTGGCGGCCATCGGGCGCTGTGGGGCCACAGCCACTGTCCCCCCGCCCTGGTGGTTCTGAATTTTTCATCGTGTCCCTGCTGCGACTGCCGGGGCAGGAGCCCAGCGCTCCCCATGTGCTTGTCGTTACAGCCCACGGCTCGTCCACAGGATTTTCAAATAAATAATTAGTCACTTGTGTAAACACCAACTTGTTCTGCACTTCCAAGCCTGTTTGCTGCAAGCTGCTTTATAAACACTGTCAAGTGCTCAAGCCAGGCTGCGCGAGAGTATTTACGGAGCAGGAGGCTGTGCAGAGCGGGGATCTCTGCAGCTTCTCTGCACCTTGTGCAGGGATTTGGGCACGGCGCCGGGCTTCCCTGCGAGATGCAGGGCAGCGGGTCAGGAGGGTCCCTCCGGACAGGTGGTGTGGGGTAGTCCGGCCGTAGGACCCTGGGGATGCGAGCGGGTGTGAGTAGGCACGTCAGTGCAGCACAACCCAAACTCTCGCCAAATGAGCGCCGAGTGCCAGCGGCTCCGGAGGGACCGCGGTGGTGCCGCTGCTCCGGCGGCCCCCGGTTTTTAATTACGGCGGCTTTGCGGGTGAAGCGCGTTCACAGGAAGCACACGCCGTGTTTACACAACACTCACAGTTTGGGCACAGTCCCCCAGCGTGGGGACAGCAGCAGGAATGGATGTCCGGAGGGAGCAAACACAGCCCCAGCGTGCCAAGAGCCAGCGTGAAGCTTGTGCCACCACCACATACCCCACCTCTGAGGGCTCGGGCAGTCAGGGCAGGGAAGTGCCATGGGAAACCTTGAGACCACAACACAAACCAAGCAAGCACACATTTTTCCCTCCTTGCTTGCTAGCCCAAAGGGAGCCTGGGCTTGACCACAGCTGCTCCCTCAGTACAGAAAGGGCACTGGCATTCTAGGTGCTGCAGAGTCAGTGTCTTGGCAGGTCACACACGATCCACAGGTCTCCAAATCCCTGCCATGAGCACCTGGGGGTCTGTGGTGAGCCATCTGGCTGGACTGCCAGCTCTTCCCACCCTCACTGCAGGACACGAATTATGATTCTTTCTGTTACTGCAGCCATCAGTCAAGCTCAGGTTGCTACAAACAATTTCCAGTCTAAACATCAGCAGGATTTATGCCATTATCCCATCTACAGGAAGAATTTGGGGTAACCTGAACTGCTCTGAATTCATTTATGGAGAGACCTGGCCCCTGAATCCGAGATGGCACTAAGCCTTGTTTGCAATTCAGTCAGGATAAATTGGTCCTTGGGAGCTCCAATACAAACCAGAAAATGTAAACCATCCAGATAATTTGCCATTAGTCCTCCTACACACAAGGTGAGAAAGACCAACATTATATCCTCAGGATATTTGAGACCTAATCCACAATAACTAAATTGCTGATATATTGCCTCTTGCTGAATGTACCAGGGATCTGAAATGTAAACGGGCTCTCCAAAGGTTTACTGAGCCTCGGAGAGAAGGACCAGATGCTGGAGGCAGGACAAACCTGGTTACAGCAGCACCAGGAATGAACCCCTGGGAACTGCCAGGTCCCTGCCAACAGCCGGCTGGACACCAGCTGTGAGGTGGGAAATTTGGGTTTCCAGGTCCTGGAGCTGGATAGGGAATTTGAATTTCCTCTTGGTAGTCAGTGAGGGGTGTGAATATGCAGAAACTGGCTTCCTGCAGGAGGAGTCATGGTTTTTCAGAGTCTCACTCGGGTTAGTTTGGTCCCATGTCTTCCAGCCCTGCGCTAGGGGACAGCACCCAGGACAGACCACCCCGAGCCCTCCCAGCCCTAGGGCAGAGTCTGGCTCTAGAAGGTTGTGGGTGGCAGCAGCAGCTCTGCGCTGCCGGCTCATTCCCCAGCCTGCCTTTGTGGAGCTTTCAACAGGCCCCTCAAATACCAATGATGGCACTTGCGTATCCATTGTCCCTGTTCCACAGGCACACGGGGATGTGGCCATGCTGCTGGTGCTCCCTGAGCCCGGTGTCTGCTCTGCCTGCACCCTACTGCCTGCGCTGGTGACCCCATGACAGAGCTCTCTGCCTGCTCTGCCAGCCCCACCGTGGGAGGGGAGCAGCCAGGGCTGAGGGAGAGGGTTTGGGCCCTCGTTCTCTTTGGGAAAGTCCCTCTCTTCTGCTGTGTTCCCGAGGGCTGTTTTCCTGTCAGCAGGGCTAATGCTCCAGGAGCAGCACTGTGAAACCCTCCGCAGTGGAAGGTCCCACCACACTTGGCTTGGCCATCACAGCTGCCACAGGGTGTCTCACGTGCCTCCAGCAAACATCTCTGCACATGCACAGGCAGAGCCACTTTGTTCTGCTTAATCCTTGAAGCAATAAAAGACGGCTGCATTAAGTCAAATTTCCGAACCAGAAGGTCTTCATTTGATATTAGATCCCAGTGCCAAGTTCTGCAAAATCCCCAACCCATAAACTTCACTGAAAAAATAAAATAATAAAGCCCAATCTGGCAGCAGAGCTATCCACAGCATTGTTGAGGTCTGACTTCTTCCGCTAACTCCTGCACTGCATTTCCCGGATCTGCGGAGCTGTGCTGTGACCCGCTGATGGGGAATACGCTCAGGAGAGGCAGCTGCTCATGACCACCCCTCTGGCCAGGCAGTGGGAGCTGCTCTGGGGGCCAGCAGCACCTCAGCCCCTGCAGCTCCAGCCCCCAGCTCCAGCCCTGGCTCCACTCGGCACCGGCTCCTTGCCCACCTTGCGCAGTGCCCGGCACAGTAGCTGCTCCAAGTAGCGCTGTGATCCGTAGTGCCACAGGCCTCCCTCCAGGAGTGCTTGTGCTTCAGTGCCGTAAAACATCAGGAAATGTTTTACAGGGGGATTTCCATGGCCCTCATGCCAGTGCAGAGGCAGCATGGAGGAGGAGGCAGAGCCCTGAAGCAGGCTGCAGGATCCATACCTGCTGCTTCTCCGCAGAACAAGAGCAGCATCTGGAATTGCACTGGAATCGTCCTGGCAGGCACAGCTCTGTGCTCTCCTGCCTGGGGATCTGACTGCAGTGCTGGGAACAGCAAACCTGTGTCTGTTAGGTACAACTCAGGTGGGTTTGAGCCTCCTACAGATCAGTAACTCTCCAGAACAACCAGAAAACAGAACAGCCCAATTCGGGGTAGCACAGACCAGGGCACTGAAAATCTGGCTCTTCCCCCAAAAGGGCTGGCTTCCTAAAGGCCCATTGCTGAGCAGGGACATGCTCAGCAGGTGCCCCAGGAGGTGCAGGGTGGACACACACCATGTCAGCTATAGCCCTGGGTGTGGGGAGCAGGGGGGCCTGATGCAAACTGGGAAGCACAGTCAGGGGTGCTGAGGCTCATCCTACAACAAGTGTGCACATTCAGCTCAATACGCAATTCCCCTCTTAATTCTATGCAAATGCATGCAAACCAGGGCTTACAGCTCCTTCCACCACAGACCCTGCCTGCCAGCTTTGTAAATACATATTTCCGGGCTCACAGGAGCCCAGTGAGCCATGAGCTGCTGTGCTGATCTGCAAAGGCAGAGCCAAAGCCTGAAGCCCAGGGCAAAGCCCTGAGCAGCACCTGGGGCTTTCTGCTTGCCCATGTGCACAGGAACCATCTGCCAAGTGGAGCGTCCTGAAGGGATTCCTGGTGCTCTGGGTCTCCCACGGAGATATCACTGCCTAGCAAATCTGAGCCCTGTAGAGCCAGGAGTAGCACCAACTCCAGCAGCAGAGGAAAACAAACTGGGAAAAACAACCTGCAGCCTCAGCTCTGGGCATGTGGCAGAACAGAGCACCCGGTCAGCAGGAGAGAGTGAGCAGGCAGCCAGGGTGTCCTCCAGACCGGTTGCTGCTGCCAGCCTGGACTGAGCCCATCCAAATTCTGCCGTTTCGTGGGATGACAGTACCCTGCACCACTAGGACAGGGGGACCAAGTTCGGAGCTCTGCAGGCCTGGCAGTGGTCAGGGTGGTTTGCAATGAAGGACATTCTGCAGCCAGCGCCTGCCACCCCGCTGCCCGTGAGCATGTAGGGAAGCTGCAATCCCAGAGGATCTTCCTGGAGGCAGGTTGGTGGTGGGTATGACAGGAAGCTTGTCGGTATTTGCCAGGTCTTGGGCAAAGACGGGCACTTCCCTCCTTGGCAAGATGACAGGTCACCCTCACACTGCACAGGGGAAGGGTCTCTGCTGCCAGTGCCACCTCTCTCAGCTACATGGTCCCCTCTGTCCCACTCCAGGGCTGTCTCCATAGGCCAGGAGGGTTGACCTGGCCCTCGGCTCTGGTGCTCACCACAGTCCCAGCCTCACAGTATAGAAAGAGCTCTGCCAGCTCACATCTAGCTCGGCTGATGGAAACATGGGGTTTGTGCTCAGCTCAGCTGCTGCCTGCACGCACTGGCATGGCCAGCTCGTTTAGGCTGTGCTCAGGGAATCACTGCCCCTGTATCTCCAGAGCGGGTGCCTGCACCCTGGCTGCTCCCTGCCGCGTCCCTCAGGGTGGTGCTGCTGCTCTCGCAGCGGCTGCGCAGGGGCCAGGGAGCTGATCCAGCTGAAACGAGCCTTTTTTCCAGGGTGGTTTCCAGGCATGTTGCAGCACTGGCATTCCCAGGCCTGCAGTGCTGCTGCCATCCTCCCACCCAGCCTTCACACTCCTGGCCCCAGAGCGGGGTGAGAGGATGGAGTCAGGAGTTCACCCACTCCAGAGTCACCAATAGACTTCAGACAAAATCATTCCAAATGGAGAACCCTCCAGGGCAGATGTTTCACTGCAAGTGCCCAGTCCCTACGGGATCTCAGCATAGACCTGGCCACCCCAAACAGCATTGTAAGCACTGCCCCAAGTTCACAGACCTCCAGCTGACAGGATTTTTTTGCATGGGTACCTGCTGACCCCTGTGCAGCAGAGTGGAGGCTCCATCCATGCCTTGTCATGCAGAATTTTCTGCTGCCAGTATCACCCTATTTTAATGCCTTTTACTGTACGGTGCCTCTTTAAACCCAAACCGCGTCACCTGAACACCCCTCCTCTGTACCCAGGGCCATTCAAGGGAGCACACATGCCTGAGACTATAAAATACTCCAGCAGCCCAGGGGTGACCGATCCCCAGTCACCTGCACCCACGTCTCACAGCACCTGGCTCCATCTGCACAGAGGACCAAGGCTGAGGTGTCACCTTCACCCACACCCTTGCTGGGGAGCTGTGCCCCAGCCCAGCTGCGGGAGCCCTCACTGACCCATGGCAGCCAGCACTGGATCCAGCAGCACCTCCCCTGCACATCAGCACCAGCTGCTCACACCACATCTAATTATTGCCATAATCGCTATTAATTATTTCTCCACTGGTCCCCCATCCAAAACGCCACAGAGCCTGTACTTACCCCGCGCTCTCCAAGTGCCTGCCGTGCCCCCATGGGTGGCAGGAGGCTGGATGAGGTGCAGCCACAGCAGTACTGACAAAGCAGCAGCTTAACTGTCCCGTCCTCCCATTGCCCCTGTCTCTGGGATCAGTGGGAGGGCAGTAGGGCACGGCCACCCGCTGCACCGTGGCCGGTGGGACCCCGCAGCTGGTCCAGAATTGGTTATGAGCTCCAGCAAGCTGATCAATATCCCGACCAGCTCTCCGTGTCCCCTTCCCCAGAACAGGAAGGTAACACAGTGGCAGGGGACACGCACAGCAGCCCAGCTTCCCCGCAAGCGCCACGCACCTCGGGCGGGGAGGGGGGAGAAAGGGGATCCCACAGATCGTGCTGTGATTTCGCACAGCTCTCATTGTCTGAACTCATTATCCACGTTGCACAAGGCAAACCCGCAGTCAGATGCTGACACGGCCCGAGCTCCTCATTAGCAGCCCACATTGCAAAAGCTCCATTGACACAAAAATGCATGCTGAAGCCCTTACCTCCAACTTGTCACTCCCTCATCACTGCAGAAAAGACTCTACGGGATTCTCAGGTTTAAAATACTATAAGATCAACTACAAAATTCCTCAGTTCCTCCAGAGAAAGTTACACACACGTTTCTGTCAAAAAAAAATGAAAAATATATTCATGGCGAGTTCATGGAGAAGTCTGGTGCATTTGGATATTTTGGTCGCTCGTTTTTTAAAGCAGGTTTCTAACGGGGTCCCAGGTTTCGCACGGAGAAACAAACCCTTCTGCGATGTGCAGGATTTCAGCTCGTAAAGATCGCTCAGGCTAGTTCCTACTCCATCAGCCCACGCTGCTCCCTGCGTATGCAAAGCAGAAAATATGTGATCATATCAGAGCAATTTGCACATTAATAAATCCTGGTCTCAATCTGTAGACTCCGTCCCCATCCACTGGGTAGGGGCTTTTTATTATTATTATTACCAGAGTATCCAGCTTTGTAAAGGCATCCAGTGCAAACTCCTGCATGAGGGAATTCCACCCCACTAGTACCACCTCCTAAGACAATATCCAGCCAAAATATTGTGACTGTTGCAAAACCCGGACTGGAGCTCCACAAAGGACCTTCCAGCCTCGCATCCAGAGCCAACAGGGTCTCAGTAAATTACTGCAGAGTGACACACCATCGAGTTGTCTTTGTAGTCTTTTTTATTTATGACAGTTAATTCCGAGTTATTACTAACATTTTAGTGGTAAGTGGCATATGAAGTCATCAGCTGTCACAACTGCATCTGTTAATAAACATGTCAGATATTAAAAGCAGCTTATTATCCTCTGGAGGGGGGAAGGCATGAAGGCAAAGAGCTCAGAGCCTGGTTGTTTTTCCATTGCTGGCTGTATAGCAGGAGGAAACACTCCTGCTCAGGAGAACAGCATGGCTGCAGTGGGACTGCCTGGGACACCTGCCCTCCAGCACATCTGAGCACTCTGGGATCTCTTCTCCCTGTGCTGTCAGCTCCCTTTCCCTCCTCCACCTGCACTCCAGGATGGACACGTGACAGACCCCACTTCATGCAGGTGAACAGGGGACATCAGTGCTCAGGCACCTTCCCCGAGCCCAACCATGCCTGGTGGGATAAGCAGATCCTGCACTGGGGCTCAGGTGGCAGCTGGTGCTCCCAGGAGCTATGCTGGACCCTGGCCCATTGTCCCTGTACAAGCCATACAGAGGAGTTGGTGTCCACCAGCATCCCGAGGGCCAGCAGTGCTGCATGGCTGGTGGCAGCGGGTGCCCAGCCATGACTGACCCTCATCCCCAGTTCTCGCAGGGCTAATGTGATGCTCAAGGCCGTGGGGCTCTGCTGAGAGCCCTGGTGCCCTGGCAAGTTGTCCCAGGGGTGTGTGACAAGCTGCCAGGTGGCCCCTCGGCGTGATGTGCCCATGGACCCTGGCAGGCTCCGGGGGGAGATTCCCCAAACTTGCAGGGCTCTGAGCTGGAAGCCATAGGGCACAGGCTCTTTCAAAGGATGTGACGAGCCCTATGGTGGCTCCTGAATCTCTCCTGGATCCCCTGCTGGGACCAGGGCAGTTCCTCTTCAACACTCTGCTGCCCACAAGCCCCCACTGAAGATAGGTCCCTGAGCATCCCTGACAGCTGCTGGCATGAACCCTGGAGTGCTCAGTGGGATTTGGTATGGACCAAGGAGGAATGGGGAGAAAAAGCGGGGAAAGGGAGAAATAGGGGGAAAAAGGAGAAATGAGGGGAAAAGGAGAAATGAGAGAAAAAGAATAAATGAGGGGGGAAAAGGGGAATGAGGGGAAAAGGGGAAATGAGGGGGAAAAAGGAGAAATGAGGGAAAAAAAGGAGAACGGAGGGGAAAGGCGAACAGGAGGAAAAAGGGGAATGGGGGAAAGGAGGAATGGGAGGAAAAAAGAGGGAAAAGGGGGAAGTAGGGGAAAAAAGGAAATGAGGAAAAGGGAAAAGGGGCATCAAGCAGCCCCCCAGGCACAGAGATTCAGAAAGCCTCATGAATTCTTCACACACCTGCCATTTTCTCTGCTGTACACAGCGCTTGTGTGGGGGCAGCTGTGAACACAAAGGTGCAAAATAACCCAAACACAGGCAAGAGGGAAAACTCACCCTTTCTGCAGCTTTTCCTTTGTGCTGTGTGTGTTAGTGCTCATGTACATGGAAGTTTTATTCATCCTGAATTTTCCTTGGCACCTCGTTAAATGTCCCTCATTTCCTATTTGTAAATGATGTCACTGAGATCCTTGCTATCTCACAAGAGTGTTGTGAATGTGTTCTGCTTGTTGGCAGATGCTGAGCAGTCACTGCTGCAAGTCTCCATATCGAAGACCTTTTTCTATTTGTATTTAGAGCTTTTTCTATTTCTGTTCTAGGAAATTCTCAAGTACCATCGAATGCTGTCAGGGACAACATCACTCTGTTGACTGTATGAGTAAAAAATCTGATGAACCCAAGATGTGTATTTCATGCACATTGAACAGCCAAACCTCCTTTCTGATACTGGAGTGCTGCAGCCTCAGCTGACAGCTGTAGATCAAGTTTCAGTCTGGAGCAAACGTTTCTAAGTGAGCAATAAACCCTGAAGTCAGAGCTCAGTACTGGCAATGCTGACAGACCCAGATGCAGCAGCAGGGCTACCAGCACAGCGGTAAGTAGCCAGCAGAGCAGTGGGTCTGGCTGAAGGCAAAAGGACATGCTCACAGCTCCCTAGAGGTGTCATTGCAGAGGATGGTAAATCACACTAAATCCTGCCTTAACACCCTGCACAGTAAATCCAGCATCAAATCCTACACTTCTTCCTCTTCTGACAGGAGCTCATTTACAGGCTTGGTTTTCTTTAGCTAATGGCTGTTGAGGCTGATCCTAAATTAATCCCAAACAGGTTGTTTCTCTCCTATAAAAAGGACATGAAGTTCCCCATTTTAGCAGGATAAGATGCCAAGCTGCTCCAGATTGAAAGCAGAGCTCTGACTCTCAGAGGGTTCCCTGACACCCACAGCAGGTTCCCCGGGCTCCTCTGGCTGGGACATGGGTGCAGTGGCTCTGCACAAAGCTGAGGGGAGAATCTCACTCTGTTTCTGTGCCGGTTCCTCCACATCTCCTATCCCACCTTTAAAGTACGTGGTTCTCCTCTACATCAAAAACCTGCCATATTTTGGTCCAATTTCATGCCTCTATAGTTCCTGCCTTGCAAAACCCTCTGCATCTCTTGATGAGGGGGAAGGCATCTCCAGGGAAGGCCAACCCTGCCCAGGGACTGCCAGGACAACTAGGAGCCGTGTCCCTCGCCCCTGGTGCAGCTGAGGACGTGGGGGCTGTGGGTGTACCCAGGTCTGCACCAAACAGATCCAGCACTGAGCACCACAGCTTCTTTCAGACCCACATTAACCCTACAAGTGCCTACAAATTCCCAGCTGGCACAGAGGGTGCATTACTCATCCATGGTGCCTCATCAGCTTTTGATAATATCTCAGCATAAGGAAAAAGCACAGAAGACACTCACAGAGAAAGCAGAAGGAAAGCGAGTATGTCCTGAAGTGTCTGTGACCCTCCCAGACTGGACATGAGGTATTTTCTGGTCTGCTGCTCTGAGGGTTCTCTGCTGCAGGATGACCGATAGCCCAGGCAATTGTTTGTAATAACACCTGAATATCTGCAGCCCGAGTCCCAGGGACACGGTTCTGCCAGTGCCTGCTCACTGCATCGACACTTGCTCTGGCTGCAAGACAGCTACAGGGTCTGCACAGCCTGTACTGGGGGTCAGGCACTGGGGCACCGGGATCACGCCTTCTACGGGAGACGTGAGAGCCAGAGGATGTGGAGCTGACTTCCTGATAGGATCATGCGGGCATGCCTCTGCTCCCCAAGCAAGCCCGGGCTTTCATCCAGTCAGTGCTGCTCGCGGGCTGCGCTCAGAGGCGGCGGCACTGGCAGCCTGGCAGCAGCCCATGCTGGAAGCGTCTCCATCTGGGATTGTCCCTGGGTCGTCATCCAGATCGGTGCTGAGAGCCACGAGCTGCAGAGCCATACGAATTGCTTCAGTGTAAAACTCTCTGTAGGTGACAGGAGACCAAGATCCTGTCACCCCAGAGGTGGGTGGGATGAGATGCCGCATCCTGCCCCAGATGTGGTGCAGGCAGCAGCTGGGTGCCTGCCTGCACCCCCGCTCCCTGTGGGCCGGTCAGGAGTGGTCCAGCAGGACTGACCTGCTCTAGGCTTGCCATGCCCAGGGCAGGGGGTAATTCCTGTGCGCCCCACCAGCTGCCTGGCTATTCAAACCCCTTTCTTGTGCCTGCCAGGTTTTCTGGCACCTCGTCCGTGCAGTCTGGACATTTTCCCTCTCCCCAAGGAGCAACATTATGCGCATGTTGGGAAACGCTCTTTTCCCATTTGCTCCGAAGGCCCTTTTCCCCTGTTGTTTGAGGAATGCTGTTTGAATTAGCTCCATGGATTGCAAACAGACCCCGTTGTTTTCCTTTCCCAATGCAGGGAGGCTTCTGTTCTCTCTGGCCTGCTGGATTAACCAGGGGCCTTACACACTGACCTCTCTGCAGCTCAGGGAAGCTAATTTAATCCCAATATTGTTACAGATCACAGCAGGACAGATGTCTCAGATTCCTTGAGTCAAACCAGCATGGAGTGCTGGCAGGGACAGCAGCACACTGTGTTTGTAGAGGCAGGAGCTGCTGCAATTTTTCTGTTAAATTCCCTCTACAAAACTCACGCAGCTGGGGAGGACAGCAGCATGGGGGAACAGGGGGATACCCTGAGCATAGAGGGCCAACTGAGGAGATGCTCTGCCTGCATCCGCAGTGCCCCTGGCATGCCAGAGAGTGGAGGGTGGCTCTGAATGCTGGCAGAAGAGAAGGAGATACAGACTTGCATCTCCTCGCTATTTCTTTCTCATTAATTATTCTTTTTCCCTTGGTACCTGCTCTTGAAAGTGGTCTGTGATGTGACGCTGAGCCTGGAAAAGGCATCAGCACCCTCACAGCAGGGCAATCCATATACATCTCACTTGTGTTTTCAGGGGGAAGGTCTGCCTTCTCGTCTTGCCTGAGGTGTCACAGCTCTGCCTCCCCTGGCTCCACGGCCCCACCTGATACCATCGCTCTCCCCGGCACAGCCAAGGAGGGTGTCCAGCCCCCACGAGCCGGGCAGAGGGGCGCAGGAGCCACCGGGGTTTGGGGGGAAGCCCTGCCTCTCCCAGCATCACTCGGGGGGCTTTGATGTTTGGGAAAAATAAATTACTTTGGGATGCTATTAAAGAGAAGCTTGAATGATGACACACCACAGGGCTGGGACTTCCAGCGTTTCTTGTAAACTCCATCCAGAGCTGGAAGTGGAAGAGGCCACTGGCACAGCCGAGAGGACATGAAACCAAGAGCCTCTGCAGCAGGAGTGGCTTTGTGAGCAGCTTGTCCCTCTCCAGGCATCTGCTCCCTCCCTCCTGCCTCTGCTGCTGCTGCTGATGTCCCCCAGGACCACAGGGCAGAGTTTGAGGAGCACGGATGGGGCACCCAAGGGAGCCACAGCCCTGTGAGCCAGTCCTGGGACACTGGGACAGGGATGGTAGCTGGGCATGCAGCCCCTGCTCAAGCCCATCCTTCTCTCAGCCAAGATCGGCTCTTGGGAACATTCCTGCTGGATGACATTTCCCAAGGCATAGAGGAAAAAAAAGCACTTTTTTCCCAATATAAATTCTTGCAACATTAAAAACCCAACACAATAGTTGTAAGCCCTGGAACGGCTGGGGGTAAAAAAGCTACAGTTCAACATGGAAATAGCACTGCGATCTCCAACTGGTGAGTCCCAGATGTGGGGCATCATGTGTGACGAAACCCCACAGGCAGGACATGCAGGAAGCCTGTAATTGATGTGGGCTCCCATCACTGTGTGGGAACAGGCTGGTAACCTTGGGAGTCCCAAGCACCCCGTGGGTCACCTGCCACAGCAAGAGCTGAGCCCTGGATCCTGGGCTGGCACTAGGAGTGACACAGGGCTCCTCGTTGGCCCAGCTGTGCCCACAGAGAACAGGCTGCAGCAGAAGGGACTTGCGGCAGTTTTGGGACCCTGGGGTGATTTTGGGATGCTGGGGTAGTCTGGAAATGCCCCAGGCATGAGCTGGAGGTTCCTGCTTACCCACAGAAAGGATGCTGGTGCTCTGGGTTGTACCAACACAACACCAATGGGTGGGAAGTGCCTGTCTGCGTGTCCTCACTAATAGTAGACGTGTGTCCCCCGGGCAGGGACCCTTTCAGGTTGGCCCAGGAGCATCACTGCACTGAAAGCAGCTGAATAGATCAGCAGAAAACATGTGGAGGGGAACCTTGTGCAGCAAAAGCTGTAGTGATGTGCTCGCTCTGTTATAATCTGAACCATTTGCAGAACACCTGTAATTACTTTAATTACAGCTTGGGACTCTCCCGTGCCCGTGCCAAGGGCGCATGTCTTGGCTCGTGCCCAGCCACCTTCTGCCACGCAGCAGTTCCACAGAGGTTTCCAGCAAAGCCAAGAGCTTTGCTGGTGTGGACGGGAAATGTCTACATATTGTGTCTTAAACTATATAATTAATTGGATGCAGTGCTGAGCAACGAGCTAATTCTGCCCAGGGGTTTTGGTCATTGTGCAGACACAGAGAAGAGTGAGGCCCAGCCCGGCACGGCAGGATGAGGTTGGGATGGAGGAACTGGGTTCAGGTTCAAGGTTCAGGCTCCTGGAGCCAGAGCAAGGGGAGGCCAAGATGGGGAGGATGAGGAGTGAAAGGCTCCCTTGGTGGCAGGGACCAGTAGTACAACTACGGCAGCTCTGCCCTCTCTCTTTCTGCCTTTTGCCCCCCTTCAGTTTTTGGATGCGTTCATTATGTGGGACGTCAAGGTGAGGCTGGCCCAGCCTGCACCCCACATCAGCACTCTGAATCACCTCACATCACCCCACATCACCCTGTATCACCACCCCTCATTACTGCCCATCATCCCCCATCCCCCTGCATCACCACCCCAATAACCCCACACTGCAGCACTAAGTGCACACACCAGACACTTCAGACACACATGCCTGCATTAATATGTATTTTCAATATCTACAGGACGACAGCATGAGGAAGAGATGTGTCAAGCCTGGCTTTTTCAGGAGGCACACCAATCCCAGCACAGGGCAGGAGAAGCAAGAAGACAGCCAGAGAAGCAGTGGGGTAGTGGAGCAGGTGGTGACGTGGTCTCTCATGGTGCCTCTGCCCTGGGAGCTTTGGGGTTTCATTTCCAAGTAAGTTTTTCACACGGTAACATTTTGGGAGATGAGGCTACTTTTGCCTAAGAGAGAACATACTTTCACTGCTGCGCCTGGCCCAAGAATGAGTTCTCCACTATTAAAATGTAATTTAATAGATCTCCATGAGTTTTGTGATGACTGGGATTTGTTCTAAGGAGACCTTTAAAGGAGAACTTTTGCATTATTGAATGTATGTGCTAGGAAGTTGAGTCCTGGCATCCTCTGATAACCAAATTTCTTTTCTATCCTCCACTATATCAATCACGATAAAAGCCCCTGCCAAAGCCCTAACTCAAGCCATGCTTCTGGCATATTGTGAAACAAATCAGCAGGGGAAAAAAGCAAAACCCGCAAGATGCTCTAGTCCAGTATTTTTAAATGTAAGTTTCAAGGATATCGATGGTTTACCTCATCAGGTAAATATTTGTAACACAGTTGCTTTCCCAGGGTTAAACCAGGACCAAGTGGCTGCTGAAACTGCAACTCATTTGCTCTGACAGACCCCAAATATCTTAAAAATGAGTTTTCCTGAGATCTGAGGCCTTGTCCATGCCAAGGGATGGCACTGATACCTTCCCACCGAAGGCTGCAGGGTGATCCCATTTTCCAGGGACTAGTCTGATGGACATCCAGCTCTCAGAGTTTCCCAGGCCCCCCCCCAAACACAGGAGACACCACTGCACTGTGGGCGAGCTCTGTGCGTGGGGTGATGGGCAGGGACCCTTGGCCCTTTGCCGTTTGTGAGATTTCCCGTGTGCAAAGAGGAAGGTGTCTTTCTTAGAACCTAATTTATCACTTTTCTGATGCATCAGCTTGTGGGGTGCAGCAACAGCAAACCGTGCTGTGGAAAGAGCTCCCTTCCCTGAGAGCATCTCCAGGGCACAGCAGTGGCTGAGGCCAGCGGAGAGCCGGGATGAGTTCAGCACCAAGGCTGGCGTCACCGCCAGGACCCGCATGGTGCACGCACCTCGCTGGCATGGCTGGCACTGCCGCCCCGCGGTCACCACGCTGGCAGAGGACAAGGTGCCTGTGCGGTCCCAGCTGCCGGCTGGGAGAGCTGCTGCTCTGCTTTGCGTATAAGTCAAAACCTGTGAGCTACTGGCTACAGACACTCACTGCTTTAGCAGGCTGAAGTGGGAGAAGGGAGGGAGCTGCCAGATCCAGCTGGCCTCCGCTCCAGGAGCTGATGGAGGATTAGCCCAGCAGCACGTCTTTACAAATTGTCAGTTCCCAGAGTACACAAAACAAAGCTCTGAGGATTGAGTGTCTCAGCACAGAGGCAAAGGCAAAGACTTTGGGAACCTGATAGCACTTTCCACCCAGACACAGATATGTGGACCCTGGCTTCCTGCGGCCCCCACAGAGCCCTGCCTATCCCACAGCAGCTCAGCCTTGGCAAATGCAGCTTTGGGGCTGGTGGCTCGGAGCAGGCTCCTGCCTGCAGCCCCGCTGAGCCTCTCCCTCTCTAGACTGGTGCCCCACAAACCAGAGAGGGTTTGTAAAGTGACCACAGGTCCCTCCTGGGATGTCCTGGCACACAGAAACCCATCCCCTGCTCTCCAGTGCCCACTGCCACTCTCCTGCAAAAGGCCGGGGCCTCTCCACCAGCCGTCCTGTCACGCGCAGTGGTGGAGCTGGAAGCTCTCACTACTTGTTTCACGGGAACTTCTGACATTTCAAGAATTGTTTTCATTCTGGCTTGGAATGAAGACAAATATTTCAGAAATTTCCTGGATAACATAAAGTTTAAAATATCCTCCAAACTAAAATAGACGTGTTGGGCTATCTCAGCTCTTGCATTATGTCATATCATGCCAGCTCACGGGTACACTATGCAGAGTCACAGATGACTTCTCATGAGGAGATGTAAACAAAAATACAAATAATGTCAACAAGGGAGGAGAAATGAAATGCTGAAATGACAAATTCTCTAAAACTACTTTTTTTTCGCCTTGTGCAAATTAATTCTCCATGGGAAATTGCTTGGAATTTTTAAAAGAGCACAGTCTGGACAAAGCAGCTCTACTGTTCTCTGGAGCAGGAGGAACTGCTGCCGGCACTCCCCTCCAGCCCGTCCAGCCGCAGTCCAGCAGCGCTGCTCCTGCAGCCGGGCTGCTCCGGGATGTCCCGGTGTCCCTGCCCCGTCTCCCTGGCCGCGCTTGACCCCTTATCGTGTTTCTCGCAAACCAAGGGCAGGCGAGCTGTGCGCTCACCGCGCACCGGGGCCCGGCTGTCTCCAGCACAGATAACGCCAGGATGGATCACGCCGGGCGCTGGCTTAGCGGCGCGAAGCAGCGTCTCCGTGGGAGCGCAGGAGGAGGTTCCGTGGTCCCGCTCTGCCCGGTGCCGTGGGACGGCGCTTACCTGGCTCAGCTGCGCTCGGCCGGGGCTGGCTCCTGCCCTCCCTGCGCCCCGCACATCGCCCGCCCAGGCGGCCGCTCAGCGCCGCGGCGGCTGCCCCGCGCCGGGGCTCCGCGCCGGGCAGACCTTCGGGCGCCGACTGGCACCCATCCCCCTGCCTGCCCCGTGCCTCTCCAGAAAGGCACTGCTGGGAAGGAGTGCCGGGGCTCATGTCTCCGGTGCTGTATCCACCCCTTCCCACCCTCTTGGGGTTCGGTCCTGCCAGTTCCACTTGTGGGCTGTCCTCACCACTTTGGGCCTTTCTACCGCTCCCCTTCTTGTGGCTCTGGATGTCACCACAGACACGCTTTTATGAGAGTGGGCTTGTGCAAGGCTTGTATAAAGTGTTCTCAGAAATACGAGGTCCTGTCATTTGTAAAACTAATAAAAATGTCCAATAATTTTTACAAGGGAAAAATGAGTCATTGGATGGCACATTTCTCATTACTGGCATTTTACAATTAAAATGAGCATCTATTGAATCAATCCAAAGTTCTTATTGTTAGCAGACACTAATAACTTCCTGAGCTATTGAAGATACTTTTTTTCTGAAGAAACATGACCCTTTGCCACAGCATTTCTCGTTGAGAGTGGTATCCAGCTGAGACCAGCTCTGCTCAGCTTCTGCTGGAGGGTTTTCAAACACATCCTGATGAGACTGGTGGCTATAACTGGGTGGGAAATTGTTTTTAAGCCCTCAAAAATGTTCAAGATTTCAAAATTTTTCCCGCTCCACATGGGGAGGGGGTGGGGGCAGGGGGGATGAAACCAGAATTGTTCAACATTTTCACCAAAAAAAAGTCCTCATGGAAACCATCTCCGGAATAGCCAATAGCCATGGGTCACGCTGAGCTAGTGAAGCGGAGACTGCGGTGGCTTGGACCGCCGTGATGGTGGCTGCGCTGGCATCAGCCGACTTTTGCTCCTAAGGCGGTACACCCATCCTGGACCTCACAACCTTTTCTGGTGAAAAATTAATCCACTGAAACTTTCCCGGTTTCATTGCAGCCATTGCGTGTGCGTGGCCGCAATCTGCACCATGCAGAACAAGCCAGGCCAGCGAAGTGGAGACATCACCACCTCCTACCTTTGGAAGACCGAGAATTTTGCAGCTGCTTGTGTTTTAAGGGCAGTGTATACAGTCAGAGCCTAATTTTCAACAGGCACTAAACCCATCTGCTGCTGCCTTCTGAAGATCAGCATCCCTCCAGACGTCTCAGGATGGATCCTGGTAACCACAGTCGCCACCTGCTTTTTGGAAATGGACACCCTGATGGAACAGAAGGTGTGTTCTGAGGAGAATTCAACAAGAAGAAGCCCCACAGAGGCACAGGGAGACTCTGAGTGCCCTCAACAGTCCTTCCTTGTCCATAGGGGCTCATTTCTGCCTCAGGAGATGAGACCAAGAAGATCCAGCCTGACTGAAGGACTTGTTTCTCAAAGTTACTCCAGATGAAGCAAAAGAGATCAAAATGCAAAACCCATTTATTGCCTTCAGCAGAGGTGTCTAGGGAAAGCTCCTGCTGCAGGATTTAGCAGAGGAGCTCCAGGTTGCTGTCTGGTTTTAGGAGTGCTCTTTTTCCATGCGCTATCACCTGTACATCCTCAAGGCAGAGTGAGAAGCCCTTCCCCTGCCATGATGCCAGAGAAGAGAAGCCAAATTGTCCCCATATGCCCAGTGGATACAGAGAGTTTCTGAATGTGAATTGACATCTTTCCTCTCAAGCCCCAGCAGCCCCAGGCAGCCAGGCTGCTGTCACTTGTGGGGAGATTCAGTTCCTATTTGTACTATCAAACACGTGCAAAGCTTATGAAAAACTGCCATGAAATCCCACTGCACAGCAGTAACAATCCTGGCTTCCAAACACTGAGTGCCCTGCCAAAGGGCTGGCAAGTCCAGATCCTGCTGGGCAGAGGCATCCAGATGCTGCATCTGCCATGACAGATCCTCTTGGTGCAGGTCTGCAGGAGACCAGCCCCAGCCCAGCCTCCTCATAAGCCTGTTCCTACTCTTTTCCAGAAATGAACACCTGCAGGACTCAGAGACATCCATGATGGAGACTTCACTCTGTCTTGGTTGGAAGAGTCCTTATTTGCATGGGGCAGAGGGCTGGAGCTTGGTTTTTGCTGGTTGAGCAGTCCAAACTGGGCACAACAGAAGGGTGCCAGGCTCTGCTCTCTGAACACCACACTCGGGACTCTCCGGTCCCCATCCTCCCCATGGCTCTCTCTCTAGAAGGGATGGGTCTGTCTCTTGGGAAAGCACCATGCGAGTAGGGATGCTGATGCAGCGCCCAGATGGTGGGAAGAAGCAGATGAGGTTGTTTTCCATTCTCTGTTGTTGTGCAATGGCCCCAGTGCTGGAGACACTTTCCACTCCTTTTCCTTTGCTACTGAGCATGGGGGTTGGAATGACAATATGTATTGTCATTTATAAGCTCTGTAGGACCCTCCTGGGACCTACGTGCATAAATCTTGGGTTTGCTTTAGCATTCCTTTTTCCTCTTGCATCCTTGCAACACAGCTTCTGCCTGTCCTGCCTGTCTGCAAGCCTGAGCTTTGCAGAATCTGGAGTCCTGTTCCCAAGAACATCGGTCTGTGCTGCTGCCATGCTCATCTGCTCTTGCTCCAAAGAGAGGGCCTTGGGAATGAGCTGCTAATCCAGCTTGGCCTGGCCACAGTCCCGCTGTGGCTGCCAGGTGCCTGAGCGCAGCGCACACAGCGGGCACTGCCGACAGCTGACAAAAATGCCAGGAACTTCCCTTTATGGCTCTGTACTTCCTGTTAAATTTTTATGGGATTTCCTCAGCACCCAAGAGCCCAGTCACTGGCAAAGCTGAGCGGGAAGAACTGCTGCCCGGAGGGGACAGGGCTGGGGGCTGCCTGGCTCCCTGATGCTCAGGGCAGGGGCTGCCCGTGCTGGGAGGGCAGCCCTGAGCGCGGATGCCATCAGCCCAGCCGGGTTCTCGGCCACCCACCCGCTGCAGTGACAGCTCACAGGTGCCACCGCAGGCGTTCGGCCCCCGGCTCCCCGGGGGCTGCCGTGTGCCCGGCCGGCAGTGAATTTGGCGTCCCCGCCGCAGGGACTCATCGGCTGATGTCGCAGGATTTCCTCCCCCCGCCGGGAGCGCACAATAGCGGGGACAGGCTGCTCCGCAGACACCCTAATCCCTTGGCGATTGTGCCGCGTTTCGGGGGGTGACAATGGCTCAATGAAGGTTTGCAAGGTTAGCAGGAACGTTAATCCTTACAGAAGAAAAATGTGTCAATTACTTAATGCCGTGGCTGGGAGCTTTTGTGCAGCCCTTCTGGGCAGTCTCTCATCGACAGGCGCTGCCCGGGTACCTGGGACAAGAGGGGACGGGCGTCTGCGTCCGCGGGCTGCAGCCGGTGCTGCCACATATCTGCCCAGCCTGGCCAGGCTTCTGCCCGTCCCTTGGAATTCCCATTCGAGCGAAGGAGTTTCTACCATTACCCAGTGAAAGCACAAACATGTCCATGGCCGGAGCACAGGCGGCTCTGGGGAGCAAGAGAGCTTTTTGTTGACTCAATTTAATTTCCAGAAAATTGTGTGTCTCTTACAATTCAGAAATGCTACAGAAGAAATGCAGCTGAGCAGCTGCTGTGAGAAGAACATGGAGGTCACATGCCTACCAAGCTGCTCTGGGGGCAAGGTGGGGAGCATGCTCCAAGCAGGGCCCAGAGACCTCCCAGAGGAGGGGGCAGGTGGAGGGAGGGGGACTTAGAGGGGTTGGAGGGGCGGGCGGGAAGAGGGGAACAGCAGAACCTTGGTCACTGGACGGAGATCCCAAGGGCTTGTGATGATCCAGGAGGAGGGGAGGGAGCCTCTATCCTGCAGAGCAAACCTGCCCCATGGTCCCGGCGTCCCGGGATGTGGGCTCAGTGGGGTAGGGAGAACCCTCATTTGGGAGTCTGCGACAGCTGCCGGGGGCTGGAAGAGAGGTGAGAGTGCAATTGTGTCAGTGCAGAGCCTCGGCCGCTTCCCGGAGGACGGCTCTTTTGGCATCGGGGAGTCACTGGGAGGTGGAGGAATGAAACATTTGGCATCGGGGAGTCACTGGGAGGTGGAGGAATGAAACACCCTCGGCGCTGCCAGCCAGCCTGTGTGCGGAGAGCTGTGACAGCCATCCGGGGATTTCTCTGGCTGCAGCGACTGAGAGAAGGGAAGGAAGGGATAAAGCACTGAGATCACAGACGAGATCCCGCCTGCTCGCCCAGAGGCAGGCGCAACACCACAGCACGCCCCGCCAACCTGCTCCCGGCGGCGCTGGCGAAAGTGCCGCCGTGCTGTCCCCGCCTGACCCCGCACCCGTCCCCACAGAACACGGATCACCGGCAGCCGGGGGCAGCAGGGACAGCCAGGCATGGCCGGAGCGACAGGAGACCCCGGAGTGGTGCCTGGTGCTCTAGCCAGGCTGGGGTAACATCTCAGCCCGGACGGAGGCGAGCACCTCTCCAGGTGTCCCCTGCGTGAGGCCGGCAGCCTGCAGCCCGTCCCGGCTCCCCTTGGCTGTCTGCGTGCCTGGGATATCATCAAACCAGCCCCTCGGAGAGAGAGCAGCTGCCAGAAGGCAGACCCAGATCCCCGTCGGACTCCCGAGAAGCTCGGGGCAGCCTTTCCTCACCTGTTCCTTCCCTCCCTCCTGTTCCTGGCCGCAGCCGTAGCCTGGGCACATCGGGCAGGGCAAGAGGCCACGAGCGGCAGGGCAAGAGGCCACGAGCGGCGGGGCAGCAGGTCAGGCTGTCCCCGGAGCTGGCCGTGAGCACCCTCCCCGGTGGGCGAGCAGCCGCCCAGGTTACCCCACAGCCCGGTTCTCATGGCAACGTGCGTGTGTGCGCTCGCGTGTGTGTCGAAGCCATCGTGGCTCGGTGGAGTTTAGGCACTTCAGGCAGAGAGCACAAATCTGCCTCTGATTAAATCGGCCCTTTGTAATATAACCTATATGAGCCTGTACTTAACACCCATCATCCTGAGGAAAGCCCAGGCTCTCTTCCAGCCGGTTGGGCTGCGTGCCTCCGGGGCAGATCTCCCAGGGACATGAAACTGCCGGGGCAGGAACTTGGATGCATTTCTGTGCGGATTCTTCCCCCTTCTAGAGAGGCACAATGGGGCTTTGCATGAGTGATACAAACATGCCAGTTGTACTTAAGGTTGACAAATAATGTAAACCACACAATCTGGTTTGAGGGAAACTACTTCACCACAATTTATTTTAGTGCTTTAAACATCACGCCAAACTCTGTAGTGAATTGCTAAATTAATGCCGGGCTGCCATCTAAATAGACATCTTCAGATCACAAGCATGTTATAGGGGGAATGGTTTCCTTTGAAATGGTTCCCACAGCTTAAAGGCTGCGCAGAGAAAAAATGTGCCCAGGATTCAATTGCTGCCAACATGTGGTGGCCACATTTCTCCACTGCTATTGGCCAAGATGCGCAGTAAAGCTGAGGAAGCATCATCTGAGGTGGATAGATAAACTGGT
This sequence comes from Aleadryas rufinucha, assembly GCA_013397815.1. Lineage (NCBI taxonomy): Eukaryota > Metazoa > Chordata > Aves > Passeriformes > Aleadryas > Aleadryas rufinucha. The sequence continues at coordinate 127,474 of VZTH01001626.1, forward strand.
GACTGCAGAGAGACAGGGAGTGCCATAAGCAGCTCACTCTGAGGAAAGGGGTAAAGCAAAATAGCCTCGGTTCCAAGCTTTTAGCCTGGAAAAATGTGCCCTGCCCAGGAAGGCATCTGGTTGTCCCCATCACACATTTTCTCAGCTGCTTGGGATGCAGCAGAGCCCAACAAAAGCATAGTGGATGTGTCTTCCTCTCTTGGTTTTACACTGGTGCCTTGGCTGATGTTCTCAGCACTGCTGCACTCTGCTCCCTGGGCTGCTGGCACCCACAGCAACTTCCACTTGCTTACAGCCATGTCCTACATCTCCTGACACAAAAGCCTGTCAGTTCCCCTTGGCATGGGGAGCTGGAATTCTGGGGCCAGTGCTCCCCATAGGTGTCAGGGAAGGGGACAAATGAGACCACGACATCTTCCTTCCAGCTGAAGGAGCTGGAAAGGTTCATGGTCGGCACTCAAACCCCACGTGGGCTTCACATCTGCACTATAAACTGGAGATACCCCAGTACCCATTGACCAAGTGTAGACAAAGGATGAGGAGACAAAGGAGAGGGAAGGGAGCAGTCATTTGGCCACTGTTCCCACCCTGGCAAATTGGGGTTTGTTTCCCCATCACCAGCCTGAAGTCCATCTTCCATGCTTTCGTGGCTCAGTCGCTCTTTCCCCTTATGGTTTCCTTCAGCTGAGCTGGAGGAAGAATAAAGAAATGTCTCTCTGGGCCCCAGCCTCTTACAGGGCTCATAAATATGTCTCTGCTTAAAAACTCAAGGATTAATTAACTCATGAGTATCTCCTAACCAAAGTTCTGGGAAAGAGCACCCTCCTGCGTGGGAGGCAGCACATCTGTGGGAGGTTTCCCCGGGGCCTCTCCCTTTCCACAGATGCCTGACAGGGATGGACCCGGAGCCAAGCAGTGCCCACCAAGTGGGGTCCTGGCCTGGCACCGCCACTGCATGCCAGCCATGCTGTGCTGGGACCCCGGTGCCACGAGGCACCTGGGTGGCCATCAGCATCGGCTCTCAGGCCATGCTGCCGTGTTGCCTTTACAGTGTTTTCAATTAGGTGCTTGACAATGCCCAGGCTTGGTGGTCCCTCATAAATTTTGAGCGCTGATGGTGCCACAGGAAAGTTTGGACCGAGGGGGGTGGTGCCTCGGGGTGCATCACGGGGCCGGGCTCTCCGGACACACCAGCCACAGCCCTCGCCAGAGCGGCTGCCCCACTGCTGGATGGGTGAGCCCTGCCAATGGCTCCCACCTCGTCCACGTGCTCTGTCCCGCCCGAGGAGGTGCCAGCTGCACTGGTGGGTGCACCTTCTCCCCAGAGGTACAGGACAGGCACACTCCCTCTTTGTCCCTGTCCCATGCCTGGTCTGGAGGTCAGCAGGCATGGGGCAGAACAGCTCAAGGGCACTGCTGGAGAGTGGGCAGGAGCTTGCCCCTCACCGACAGCATCTCTGCCTCATCATTTGCTCGGGCTCTGCCTGGCACCAGGTCTGCAGCCCAGTGGTCCCAGGAGCCCCAGTGGTCCCAGGAGCCCCCCTGGCCGGGGAGCTGGCCCAGTCCAAGGCCTGGCCGTGCCCAGTGCAGCCCCTAGGGAGGGAGGGTGTCTCCAGCAGCCGTCTGGTCCTTGGCACAGCGTGTCAGCCCAGCAATCGCCGGTCTCCGAAGAGCTGAGCTGCCAGGAGCCACTCCTTCTGCAGCGGGTCTGTGCAGAGCTGGTACGAAACAAACAACTTTTGCAACATGTTTTGTTTTCCACCATTGCATTTAAAAAGTAAATAAATTAAATCCATTTTGCTGCCACTTCACTATGTCAAGTGTAACCTGAGCAGTGCTGGCAGGGGAGGCAGCGCATGGTGCGAGGCCTCCCCAGCTCGTGGCAAGGCTGCCTGGCTGTACTGGAGCCTGAGAGCTGCACAGGGAGGGACCCAGAGGAGCTGTGTTGAACCCCTGCCAGTGACCCGTTCTGCCCTGCTCAGTCCCAGGAGGAATGGCCCCATACCACATGGCGAATTGGGCTTGAAGGACTGGTGCTGCAGTGGAGAGGGGGGCAGAGAGCTGAGATACCCAAGCTGAGCAGGGACCATCCCTGACACACAACTGCAGCTGAGGATGGTGGGGTCCCCCTGGCTGTCCCCAGGCCTCTCTTCACTCTGCTGTATCACTTCACACCTTCTTCACAGTGTCTGCAGGGATGGTGCTGCCGTCTCAGTGTGGGAGGGAGCAGGCTGCACACATCCATCCTGGGCTGCTGTGCGTCGCATGGGCTGCACACACAGTGTCACCCAACAGGGCACTGACCCCAGCATGAGCTGTCCTCAAGGGCTCTTACTGGAGTCAAATGATCTCCCTCAGTGAGGATCCTGTCCTGTCACTGGTCTGGGTGGATGAGGGACCCTGGGGACAGCTCTCTGCTAGTCCATGCCCAGTTCCCAGGGCTGAAAGCATCTCCCATGGCCACGCTCGCCCTCACCCAAGGGCAAAGGGACTTTGCACACAGTCACCCACCACCCCCAAGGCAGCCCCCTTGTTTTCCCTAGCCCCTTGGGGCTGCCACCTGTGGCCAGCAACAAAAGAGGCAGGGGGATGCCCAGTCCCAAACCAGCTCCTCTTCACTGGGGCTGTCTGGGCGATGGGACTGCACAGGCCTGGTGGGTCCCGCTCTCCCCATGACATCTTGGGGACAGACCAGCCTGCACTGTGGCTCAGGGCAATACAGTCCAAATCCATATAAAAAAGGAGCAGGGAGGGAACCATTTGCACTGAGAGCACCATCCAGAGGCCTGGATTTTTTCCTCTCCATGAAGGCAGCTGTCTGCACCCGGGACAGACCTTGGTTACTTTGGCATCGCAGTCAAAGCACCCACTGATGTCATGCAAAATGGAGCTTGGCCCTGGGTGCGAGAGGCCTCAGGCTGCTTCCAGCTGGCCTCCTTGCCTCTTCTCGCACTGTCTTTGGGACATAATTAGTTTTCTCTGTTGGAGGGGTAGTTTCCAGCTAAGCAGGGATCCTCTGGGTTTAAAAGTCAGAGAAAGTGATTTCCAAAGCACAGGACACCCTTTCCTCTCAAGAACTGGCTTGGAGAGGCAGCGGCAGCACTCCTAGGTTCCTTCCTGTCCCAATGCCATGCTGCTTCATTTTTGGACGAGCCTAACTGTTTGGCTTTATCAGTTGGCTAGATACAACCCGATTCTCTTCAGCCCCATGGCACACGGCTCTGCAGCGTGGCCCTGCCCATGGGGGCAGCTGTGCCGGCCATGCAGGGCTGAGCTGCCAGGTGGGTGGCCCAAGCCCACAGCCCCCTGAGCAGTGGCAGTGGCTGCAGACCAATCCAGCCACTCNCAGGCCCCATGTGCGCTCCCATCAGGTTCTTCTCAGAGCGGGAGGAGAAGAGGAAACATTGCAGCAAACCTTTTTACCAGAAAACACGCAAGTGACTTTTTTATAATAACATCCAAATGAAAACAATGTGGGCTTCAAAGTCTGTCCTCGGGATGCTTTGTGGTTCATGAGTTTCTGACAGCAATGCTCCTTTCCATCCCAGGGAACGCACCCAGGAACACCAGCCCCTTCCTGAGGTGCCTGAGGTGCCTCACAGCAGGGAGAGTGGCTGCTGGCAGGGCCTTGCTGGGACACCAGGGACTCTGTCACTGCCCAAATTCAGCATCTTCCTCGCTCCTGCCCTTTGCCAGCAATGCTGGCGAGGATCCGCACGGCCTCTGGTTGCTCCAAAGGCCGTCTCCTGTTACCGAAATGCAAATGTTGATGTTTGAGGAGGGGAGATGCTGATGGAAATGGAGCTGGCTCTGTTTGTTTGTCAAAGCAGCTATTTTAAACAAGTTCTGTTCACACAGCTTGCAGATCGGAAGGAAGTTTTCCCAGCCATAATATCCTAGCTCAGCGCTGGGCAGACAATGGTTCAGCACTTGCCCGGGATTAGCTGGTGAAATCACCGTGTGCAGCCTGGGAAGGGTGTCTGGGAAAGGGCAGCATTGGATTTTGTGCTGGGGAGGCTGGGGGGGTCAGGAGCTGCCCGGGGAGCTGGGCGTGGCATGATGGGGGCAGCCAGGCTCAGAGCAGGTCAGTGCGCAGCTGCTCCAGCTTGTCCTGGACAAGGGCTTCCAGACAGCCCTCCCTGGCCTCTCACCATCCCTGTGTCCTGCTTCTTCCCCAAGGAAAATGGTTAAATGAAAAGTACGTTTCTGTTAAGATACTTCCCAAAGCAGCAAGCCTGAAAACAAGGCACCTTGTCACCTGCAGTGTGATGGGGAGAGGTGCCCTGCTCCCCGAGCATGGGGAGCGAGAGATCCCATCAGAGCCACATCTGTCTGTGCCCTGAGCCCTGNCTTTGCCTCTGCACTGCCTGCAGCAAGGCTACTGGAAACCCAGAGAGTTCCTGCCCTTTTTCAGCTTCAGCCCCACTCTGGGAGATGGCAGGTTGAGCACCCAGCATCAGCTAGGCCTGATAAGATCATGGTGCCCAGGATGTTGTCCCCACCTCCACCCTGGTCACTTGCAGAGGTTTTTGATGAGACAGCTACCTCCATCCCATCCCATCCCATC
>VZTH01001627.1:0-74031 GCA_013397815.1 Aleadryas rufinucha
TGCAAGAACACAGACACATCCAGTGTATTGCATATGGAACTTAAGTGTTAGTAGTAGGCCCAGTATAAACCTATGAGCTAGATTATGTATTATTTAATTGCTACCAACTTTTTGCAAAAAAAATTGTAGAACTTGTCTTTTATGGCTGCTGTGAAAAGTTACTGAAATAACTGGTGTTAATAGATTAAAATCTGTAAATAAAGCCCATTAAAATTGGTTGGTAAAGCCATGATATCAGTAAGAGACTGATGCTTTCATGTTTTTTAAAATACTCCACATGGCGTAAACTTTTTATACTTGAGTCCACATATGGTGATGTTGTTGGGAAAATAACATTTATTTCCTTGTTGTATCATCCGTTTTTAAATTTAATTATTGCTGTGACTTCTGTGTGCTGCTCTGTACTGTGTGAGCACCTCCACTCACAAGTGTGAGCTGTGTGACTACAGAAGGGCCTGGGTGACCTCTGAATGTTGTTTACAACTCTCCTTTTTTATGACTCAGATTTGCAGCAGCACTTGGGATGTTTAAATGTCCCTGTTTATTATATTTTCCCAGAGCTGTAGTTAATGCCATTCCCAGTGGTTTTCTATGACCACTATTCTAAATTCCTGCAAGTGAAGGTTTGAGTGACCAGCAGACCTTGAGTTGTCCTTCCTTGTCTGGGTGATGACACAGGAAGCGCCTGTCTTGAGAGTTCCCTCACTGTGCAGAATGTGAGGAGTGTTCTCGTGCCTTCCAGAATTTCACTGGGAATGAGAATGATTGCTTTGAAAACTAAGGAGCACAAAAACAATTCACGCATTTAAGGAGCAATCTCCACTTCTCCCACTTGCAGTATCTTGGTGGCCCACACCTAGGTATTCCATATGGCAGGAGCATATGGCTGATAATATACCACATTAAAGAAATTTTTAAGAGGTCCTTGGACATTATTCTTGCCAAAGAATGGCTGTAAAAGCAAGTTAAATTTTTTTCAATGTTCAGCAGTGACACTGGTAAGAGACAAGGAGTTAGTTTGATCATCTTTTTCTAAGTTTACAGTGAGGCCAGATTAACTGGTTAATGGTTTCCTCTGTCAGCTCCCTTTAGTTTCATGTGATGTAGGAGAAATGGTCCATAGAGAACATCAGCAAGAAATTAATGTGGACACATTTGATGCAGAATCATAAAATCATAGAATGGTTTGGGTTGGAAAGGGCCTTAAAGATGATCCAGTTCCAACCCCCTGCCATGGGCAGGGACACCTTCCCCAGACTGGAATTCTCACCATTAATTCAGCTAAGCCTGAGGGCAGTCATCCTATAGCCTGACACTCAGAAGTTGAACAAAGAGTACTGAAAAATACTGAAAACAAGCAAGGAAGGTGATTATTTTAAAATATGCAGCAGGAAATCATGTTGCTATGGGTACTGCAATCCTCACTGCCACTTCTGTTTCAGCTTTTGGGATAGTCCCAGTTCAGACCCTTCTCTTCCCCTCTCTCTCTCTTTCTGTAGAGATGTTGGCCACCAGTGGAATCACCCTGGAAAAAATAACCAAATTCCAGCTCCTTAGTTTTCCTGAGGGTTAAGGCTCACCCATACAATAAGCAAACTTCCCTTGGGCACTTGAAGTCTCAGGAAGAAAACCAGGTCAAACAAAAGGCTCAAGCCCTGGAATGCAGGCAACTCTTAATTATTTGCAGGTGGAGAATTAGCTAAGTTCCCACTCTATATGTGTGTATATATTAGCTAATTAGCTAAGTTCCCACTCTATATGTGTGTATATGTTCTTATTTATTATTGTTGTAATATAATAAATAATAATAATTTAACAATAATAAATAAGAACATATTACACATGTAAAATACTGCTAGCTTGCAAAGCCACAGACACTTCAAGAAATGGTGTGTTTCCTTCCAGGGACATTTCTAGGCCTGATAAAAGTCCTTCCCGGCAAACCTTCGTTTCCAGTCATGTTGGATATAACACCACTAGTGTTTAAATAAAACCCAACCAAGAAAACAAAAGACAACAAAAAAAAAAATCCCCATCAAAAAACCCCAAACCTCACTGTGCACCTTTACGACTTTATACTACACTTTTCCTCATTTTTTTCTGTGATATCTATATCACAGAAAGGAGTTAGAGTTTAATTTATGTGTATTTGCTACTATATTTTCAGGGGGATAAATAACTGTGCTGAAGAAATTAATCTTAACAAGACAGCAGGACAAATGCATTCATCACAGTGGAATTGGATGTCCTATTTATTTTTGTGAAGCCAGGAGGAAGCAATATTTGTTTTATTCTCCATATGCATCCAAAATGCCAAAAAAGGTGCCTTACAGAACTGTCCCACGTTCCAGCTGTAATACAGCTGCAATATTGTCCCTGGGTAAGTGGAACCCTGCACAGAATGTTGTTCACCAGGTGCCCTCTGCTGGCTTTTTATTCCACCCAAAAAAGTGTCTCATGTAGCCACAAACCAAAGGGTAAAAAACAACCCGGGCTTCTCAAACCCCGACTCTCATTTCTGCTTTTAGAAAAGCACCGCTGCCAAATTTGTGAACACTGCAACAACCCGCAGAGAAACCTTTCATAAAACGGGGTTTGTGTGTAGCCATCAATGAGGCAAAAGGGGACGGGCAGAATCACGGCTGAGAGGCAGCAACTCCTCCCACCCCTGCCAAGTCAACCCTGCAAGCACTAGAAAAGCAACTCGAGCAGGAACACAATTATTACAACTCCCTTTCAGTAGCACAAATCTCTTAAATGTTTCCCAAAGATGAGAAATGTCAGGAATCCATAAGCCAGGTATTGCATGACTCCTGGTGGAGGTTCCAAGAAGCCTCTTTCACTTCTTATTTCTGGTAGCATTTAGCAAAACATATTAATCACAAACTCCTGTCCACTTGGCTGAAAGTAGCAAACACCTCACCAGCTCTAATCCACCCTGTGGAAGGAAAGGAAAATCCCAGCTTTGCAGACAAATCTCTAATAATAATCTCTAAGGGCACATGGAATTTCCCTCTGAATTTACACTGGCTGAAAGCCAAGATGACAATCTTACATCTCCCACCAAAGTTAAACAACTTTCTACTGAAAATGAAAAACCAAAACTAAAATAAAAACCACTAAACAAACAAAAAACACAACCAAAAAAACCCACACCACCAATCCCTTGAAAAATGTGTGTATCAAAGCTTTGCTGTCAGCACATTACTGAGAAATTAGAGAGAACTTTAAAAATGAAAGGCAATTCTGGTGCATGATTCTTTCTCCCTTAAAAAATCCCATTCTCTCTAAATTCAGAGAAATCAAAAAAGAAGGGTAAAAAGAGTTGAGGACTGTAAAGAGGCACCATCTGGGTGATCCAACCACCAACTTCCCACAGCTGGTCACTGAATGGTAACAGCAATTTCTTCGAAAGATCATTTTTCCTCAGGGCACCTGAATCCGAGATTCAGAACCTAAGAAAGCTTTGTGCCACCACAGCTGCACTTCCTAGGAACTGTAGATATGAGAAACCTTAAATTCCAGCCCTCAGCCCTGCTGTAGTGAGGGAGTTCACAGGAAGGTTTAACCCAGAGCCGAGTTCTTGCAGCAGAGGGAGGCACTGCTAACACAGGCACAACAGCTGTTCTTCCACCCTGGGGATTTCAATGTGATTTCTGTTGTGTGATATTCTGTTACCAAATTTCTTTTAAACCTCCTGCAGATGTGGGAAACACATGCACTTTAAAATGTTGTTACATTTATATGAACAATGACCTCCCATCCTCTGCTAAGCCTCTGTGTATAAAATTGATACTAAAAATATCCACTTTGTACAAGCAAAGATCATGATGAGAGTTTTTGCACTGAATTATATAGTGGCAGTGTGTTAAATTCTGTTTCTTACCAACTTGATACTGAAAACTTCATGAAGAATTTGAGGCATAAGCAAACAAGGTTTCAGAGAATGTCCAAAATCCACTTTATGAACCATGCCTACTTTCACAATGACTTGGTGTCTGTGTACAATTCCTCTGTAACCTCACTGGAGTTGGTGATCTGCACGGGGAATCTCTGAAATCCCCCAAGAAAAGTGCCAGCATTGAAGTACAAATTCAAATCTTCTAAATCCAAATGGAATTTTTTTTTTTTACTGACAAAAAATTAATCATTAAGAGGCTCCAGAAGCAAAAATGCTTATTCCCTGAACACTGGCAGAGCAAGCTGAGCATGCCTAACACTCACACTCAAGCTTCTCTTCTCTTCACTCTCACCAATAAAAAATGTCACTCCACACCCCTGGCAAGTGTTCAGCCACAGATGGCATTTGCCATACACCAACTCAGTCTAAGGCTTGTACATTCATTTATGAAGCACACAATTCTCCCTTAAAATATGGGTTCACTTCAGCAAGTCTGTCATGGAGGAGGAACTTTAATCCAAGGCAAAGGGGTGTCATTTTGCCTGTTTTGTGTTTGTTTTGAGAAGTGTAGTGTCCTGCTCAACAGAAAGGTGACAAGAAACTTGGAAGACAGGGAGAAGTTGCTGCTGGATTCCATATGGAAAAAATGTACAAAATGGGTGAATTGAAAAGCAGAAAAACTGCTAAAATGTACCAACCAATATAAGTTATCAAAGGCAGCTCCCAAACAAAAGTGAAAGGACAAGGATGAGATAAAGGCAGAAATTAATTTATTTACACATCATTATTCCAGACATTCAATAATACTTCTTTGGAGAAAGCTTTATTACCCTAAAGCATGGGAAGTTAGGATAATCTGAGATTGTTTTTTCCATTCACTACTTGTCATACAACTGCTTTAACAGGGATGCTGTCCTCAGGAGTTGTGCGTCACGTCAGCGGTTTTTCTTCTTCATTTCAAGACCTTTTAAAACTATAATGGGCCAATGGATGTGTTTTCCAAAGTGCTACAGTTGTGGCAGTTGTGTCCTGCTGCTGATTGGTGTTCAGGATGACTTTGTGAAAACAGGGTTCTTTCAAATGGAAACAAATAAAAAGTCTTTTCATTAATACCAAGCTAAATGAAGGTGTGGATGATGTCTTTTCCCTCAACAGCTGATCCTGGCTTTTAGTCCCCAGACACAGGCCTGAGCCCATACACCTGGAACCGTGCATTCATTCTTCTCTACTCCCATTCTCCATCCACTAGATACGTTGCCACATGCCAAATCCCTACAACACATCTGCCCTCAGCTTCTGATAGGGCCTTGAGTCTCTTTTTCCCCCTTAGAACTGGTTTGACATTGGTTTGTGGGGAAGACTTGTTTCAGAACACATCCAGACTGCTCTCTCCAGATGGAAAAGCTCAGGAAAATGCTCTGTGTCTCAGGCCAGGCTCCTTGTCCTCTGTAATGCCCCTCTCTCAAAAAGGCATGGAAAATCCTGCAGCTGGGAATTAATCAGCTTCGTATCAGCATTCACTAGAGTGTGAACAGGACACGCAGGTGCAAATGTCTCCATTGGTCCATGATATGTTTGATACTACGCCCTAAATTTAAACATTTCTGATTTTATTTGCCAGTTAATTTTAGCACATTCTTTACCATTGCCCCAATGCCATCGAAGATATGGTGTAATGCTGTTTCACACATAAATGCTGGGGTGGTCACCACCTTATTTTTTGTATCCACGTGAGCTTCGTAAAAAGGAGTTAAGGAAAACACAGCACTTGCAGATGCTGCCTGCAAAATGAACCAGCACTGACAAAACCTCACAACTCCACTATCCTATACAAACTACCTCCAAATATGTTCTACCATCCAGCTGTACAGACAGCTGCAACCTATAATCCAAGCTATGCCAAGGTATTTTTGCCAGAAATACAAATGCTGCACAAGAAACTTGTGGAAACACCCAGAAACACAAGAAAACCTACAAAATTCACCAATTGTAATAAAATGTCTCTGAGTACAGTCTGACTGAAGCATTAGACTTCAGGAAAAGAATAAAAATCTCAAAGAGAACTGACCAGCTGTAACTCATGCCAGTTTTATGTGCAAGTTCATTCAGCACTTAGTGCATTACTGGGTGTCCAAGGGAGCTGACTGAGAACAACTTCTAACTCTCAGTGTGTAGTCACACAGTAATAGTTACACAGCTGTGTACAGAAGAGTTTCTAATCCTGTACTGTACCACTGCTATCTGCTATACACTGCACATTCCCATGAAAATCTAAGTGGAAAAGCACAGATCCTACATGTGTTCATTCCTTTAATGACACATTTCTAAACTGTCTCCCAACATGGAAATTACCAGCAAAGGATATGGTTACTTCCTTCACACAGTGCTTTGCTCCCAGCTCTTTGATGGCTCCTGCAGTCCCAGCATAAGGCCACTTGCCCCCTTCCTCTTCTTCATGGCCCACAGTTACTTCAGCACCAGAGAGCACCTTTGCTGCCAGCACTGGGGAAATGCAGCACAGGCTGCAACAGAAGGAGTTGTAAGGGCAATTCTACAACACTATTCCAGAACTTGCTCACAATTGAAAAGATTCAAATGGACACAGCCTTGAAAATCTGAAAGACGTCACAAGGGAACTTCCTCTCAGCATTTCCTCAGCTTCTCCTTTGACAAACACCTACACCACGCATCTTGAAAAACACATTTACGAAACACGCTGCAAATGATACAAAACAGATGCTTTTTCCAGGTCCAACAACAACAGCTGCACACTTGAAAAAAACCACAGGTTGTCTCCATGCTCACACTTTCAAACAAATGCCATCCAACTCACATACGTACCCAATAGGTTTGCCTGCTTTGTGGAAGTCTTTCAGGACTCGCTCAACTTCTCTGTTCACCTTGCAGTCCTTCCCATCAACAGCAAAGGTAGATCTGTCACAACAAGAAACTTATACAAAGCTCAGTATAAACCTACAAAAAGAGGTATTTGCCTATCTGCCCTGAGACCGGCTCCAAAGGAGCATCCCAAACTTAACAGCTACTAAAAAGTTGGTTAAAAACACTCTGTAGATGACCATCAATGCTTCAGCCAAAATATCTCACTTCTAAGGCTCTGGTCTGTCAGAAAGTCCCTTACTTAATAAAAACATCTAGAAATGAGAATTATCAAATCAGCTTTCTAGGATTACTGAGAAGTTGAACAGCAACCTTTTCAAAGAAGAAAAATACATAAGAAGAAAAGGGAAGTAACATTCTTGTTTCTCAAAACCAACAAAAAGCATCTCAATAGCAAGATAATCAGTATTCCACATGGCTAACACTTTTTGTTTCCTTTTCTTTTTTGAGCCAGCTGNTTCCCATGAAAATCTAAGTGGAAAAGCACAGATCCTACATGTGTTCATTCCTTTAATGACACATTTCTAAACTGTCTCCCAACATGGAAATTACCAGCAAAGGATATGGTTACTTCCTTCACACAGTGCTTTGCTCCCAGCTCTTTGATGGCTCCTGCAGTCCCAGCATAAGGCCACTTGCCCCCTTCCTCTTCTTCATGGCCCACAGTTACTTCAGCACCAGAGAGCACCTTTGCTGCCAGCACTGGGGAAATGCAGCACAGGCTGCAACAGAAGGAGTTGTAAGGGCAATTCTACAACACTATTCCAGAACGTGCTCACAACTGAAAAGATTCAAATGGACACAGCCTTGAAAATCTGAAAGACGTCACAAGGGAACTTCCTCTCAGCATTTCCTCAGCTTCTCCTTTGACAAACACCTACACCACGCATCTTGAAAAACACATTTACGAAACACGCTGCAAACGATACAAAACAGAAGATGCTTTTTCCAGTTCCAACAACAACAGCTGCACACTTGAAAAAAACCACAGGTTGTCTCCATGCTCACACTTTCAAACAAATGCCATCCAACTCACATACGTACCCAATAGGTTTGCCTGCTTTGTGGAAGTCTTTCAGGACTCGCTCAACTTCTCTGTTCACCTTGCAGTCCTTCCCATCAACAGCAAAGGTAGATCTGTCACAACAAGAAACTTATACAAAGCTCAGTATAAACCTACAAAAAGAGGTATTTGCCTATCTGCCCTGAGACCGGCTCCAAAGGAGCATCCCAAACTTAACAGCTACTAAAAAGTTGGTTAAAAACACTCTGTAGATGACCATCAATGCTTCAGCCAAAATATCTCGCTTCTAAGGCTCTGGTCTGTCAGAAAGTCCCTTACTTAATAAAAACATCTAGAAATGAGAATTATCAAATCAGCTTTCTAGGATTACTGAGAAGTTGAACAGCAACCTTTTCAAAGAAGAAAAATACATAAGAAGAAAAGGGAAGTAACATTCTTGTTTCTCAAAACCAACAAAAAGCATCTCAATAGCAAGATAATCAGTATTCCACATGGCTAACACTTTTTGTTTCCTTTTCTTTTTTGAGCCAGCTGATGTTTTGTAATTATAAAGCAAGAAGGGACTTTTTGGTAGGCAGAAAGGAAGAAACAGAATAGTAACACTACAAGCACCTGAAACCATAGAAGTTTTACCTTCACTTTCAGACCCAAAAAGAAACACCACGAGGGAGAAGAAAAAGGACTCCTTGTGCATTATCTAAACTCCTGAATTCTCATCAACATTGTTCAGAGAATTTAAAACAAGACAATGACAAGACTTTGAAAGGAGTAATCCTCATTAAGTAGGAGTTACATAGGTAGTAAATAGGGCCATTTATTGTTTCCTGATTTTATTGTGTGAATCATGGTTCATAGAATGACAGAATGGTTTGGGCTGGAAGGGACCTTAAAGGATCATCTCGTTCCAATCCCTCTGCCATAAGCAGGGACAACTCCCTCTAGACCAGCTTGCTCAGAGCTCCATCCAACCTGGCTTTGAACATTGCCAAGCATGGGGCACCCACAGCTTCTCTGGACAACCTGTTCTACTGCCTCACCATTCTTACAGCAAGCAGCTGTTTACTAATCTAATCTAAACCTACTCTCTCAGTCTGAAGCCATTCCCCCTTGTCCTGTCACACAAGACCCTCATAAAAAATCTCTTTCCATCTTTTCTGCAGGTTTCCTTCAGTACTGGAAGGCTGCAATTAGATCACCCCAAAGCCTTCTCTTTGCCAGGCTGATTATGCATAGCTAATTATGAATATTTGTTTGAGGAATATGATGCTTAGTTGGCACTCACAAGTTTTTGGCAGCTCCAAATCCACCAGGGAATATCACAGCATCATGGTCTGCTGTAGTGAGCTTAGCCAGGCTTGTGATTTTACCACGAGCAATTCTTGCAGATTCCACTAAAACATTCCTTGAAGAACCAGAAATAAAACAACATGATTAATTAAGCATTTGCATACAGAACAGTGTAAATAAAGTTTTGCAGAGGAAAACGAGGGTGAGGATGGGAGGAAGCAGGAACATCAGTATTTAGTAACTGAAGCTATTGATGGTTCTGAAATGCTACTGCTGGGAAACACAGGCACTGACAGACTGTATATAATCAAGTCCAGAAAAGTCATGTCATATCTTCTTTCCAAGAAAACCACCACAGCTGGCATGAAGCTACTAAAGGCATCCAGCAAAGTGCTACAAGAGCCACTACAGGCTGCTACATCTGAAGAATGTCTAGGAGACTGAGGCTGGAAAACACATTAATTACAGACTTACCTTGACTCAGCTTCAGCTGGTTGCCCTTTACTGTGGTCAATGACATGCATCTGAGGGACATCTGGAGCATACATGTGAACCTCAGCTCCCCCACGGCTCAGGTGCACCAGTACACTACAAAAACAGAGATGAAATGCACAAAACCTTAAGGGAGAGGCTTTATCTGTCCCCCAAGTCTTGCTACAAATATCTCACCACCTGACTTTGAAAGATGAGGAAAAACACACATCCTATCAAAGCAGGGCAGCAGGAACAACAAAAGCTTCCTTTCTCCAAGTCCCCAGGTGTTATGGAAGAATCCCAGAATTAATATAGACATTAACATTTAATCTAGGTCTAGGTGACACATCTCTTATTAATTCACAGTAAGAGTTAATTCCATTGCTAAGCATTAACAATTCTGCTGTTAGACTTAGCCCCAGGAATGGAAACTCAAAGTGATTCTGAAATTAAGTCTGTATTTAACTCTCCTGAGGTTGGATCTGGAACTCTGAATTTCTCTTTCTGAAGAGAGTCTCTCTCAAACTCAGTGCTCTGCCTTCACATGCACGGTGCTGCATCTCTGGACAAGCACTGAGTTCTACAAGAATGCAGCCTGAGCTCACAATTATGCTGTGAGAAAACTGTGAGAAAGCTTCATCATACATCTCTCAGAGTAATTCTGACGGCCAGAGACAGCAAAATTAAATTAAACAAACTGCTGCAATGTAATGGAGACTTTTTTTGGAGCCTACAGTCCCATACAGCAACTTACGCTGATGCCTCATGGATTTCTGTGCCATCGTACACACCACAGCCAGACAGGACCTGCAGTAAGAAAATAACAGAGTATTGCAGGTGACACAAAACTCCCTACAGGATCTTTCACAAGGTAAGATTAAAAAAAAAAGGTTAACAAACAACAAAAAAACCCCCAATTTAACAGCAAGGACTTACTATGCCAGTGAACACCATGCTATTAGCACTGGAGTCACCACTTGACACACTGCAGAACTGGCATTTCCTATTTATAGCAACCCATCACAGGGCTCAGAAATAACCACTATTTATTTCCTGGCTTATACATTTATTCCACAGTTAATAAACAGACATGTTACCCTTAGGTACATTTTTATTGTGCACACAGTGGGTTGTTCTGAGTATCATTCTTCCTTTTTATGAAGTGTCCACATCCACGTGAAACACTTTCTCATCCAGGTGCACATCAATCAGAAGAGGGACAGAAATGCAATTTGAGGAGGCACTTAAAATAAGCTACTTTACCTGCTGCTGTATTTTACCTGAGCATCTGCATCAGAGATCAACAGCTAAATCACTTTTAATGCAATAATACAATTACGCTGTATTAGCCATACTTTTCCTTAACAATGTGGAAATAATAGTTTTAATTTGTTTATACACACCAGAGAACAAAAAGCACAAAGCAGTCAGCTACCCTTGTGTGGGTGGAGAATCTGACAAGGTAGAAGGAGAAAAAACATTTTTTTTCAAAAAGCCATTATAAGAATGAAACAAAACCAAAAAAATCCAAAGGCTTATCTAGTTCCTGAAAGTATATAGATGAACTCTTTCGGGGTTTTTTGTTTGGCTCTTTGTTTTGAAAGAAAAAAATCCAGTTAGGAAGCCAATTTCCTTTCCTCTCTTTTTATTTATTTATTTTTTTAACTTTAATCTCTTCCCTTGAAGAGTTTTTTGAAGCTTGAGAGTTTTTAAACACAGACACATGAACAGAAACTCACAGCTGAAGAGAAACTCACAACTGAAAAAGTCTTAGCTAGAAATGTTAGACTGGAAGGGACTTTCAGGTCACAATACCCAGGTGTCTGCTACCATGGGCATCACTTTACGAAATATCACCATCACTTCACCAAAGGAGCAAGATCCATGAATGTTCTTCTGTCCATGCTAATCCTGTTCTGGTATTTAAGAGCTGCCTTTTACTTCACAACTTTATCTTTCATTTAATTCAGACTGAATAAACAAACAACTGTGCCAGTTATGCTCTGTGAGCAACACTTTTTAAATGTTTTTGAAACTCAGTGAAACCAAAATACTGTAACAGTATTACTATAAACTCTTCTGTTATTTCAGTTCCTGCTTGATGACAAATCTGTATTTTACCATAGTCAGAAATTTACATCACTAATGTAAAAAATAACATTTGTTTTCCCATCTCTATTTAAAAAGCTGTGACTTGCTAAAATGACAGCATTCCTGCTGGGTTAGTTTTTAGCCATTTGGACCAGCATTCTGCCCTTTCCCAAGCCAAGTCTGCCCCAAACAGATTTCTTCATGCAGGTAATGCCTTCTTATTCCTTTATGTTTAATGCTGTCTAGACTATGCAAAGCTCGAGCTTCAAAGAATGTCCACAGAGTTCCAAAACTGTGTATCCATTTGGGACACCATCTACAGCCTCCATTTTCCTTTGCAACTTCTGGTTCCTCCATCTCCTCGCTTTCTTGTGTGTTGGTAACATGTTTTACCTCCTTCCTGCAGAAGAGCATAACCCAGTTTAAATATTTTCCTGTACCTTGTCAGTTCCTCCCATAGTTTCACTATAAACTACTTCATGGTCAGTTCTCCTGGGTTCCTCAGTACAAGGGACACATGGAGCTCCTGGAGTGGGTGCAGTGGAGGGCAGTGAGGATGAGTGGGGGACTGGGGCATCTCTCTTACGAGGAAAGGCTGAGGGAGCTGGGCCTGTTCAGCCTTGAGAAGAGATGACTGAGAGGGGACATCATTAATGTGTATAAATATCTAAACGGGGTCTGTCAGAGGATGGACCAGGCTCTGCTCCGTGGGGCCCAGCAAAGGGACAAGAGGAATGGGCATAAACTGATGTACAGGAACTTCCACCTGAACGTGAGGAAGAATTTCTTTACTGTGCAGTGACCGAGCAGTGGGACAGATTGTCCAAGGAGGGTTTGGAATATCTCTCACTGGAGATACTCTAGAATCTAGATACAATCCTGTGCCATGGCGTTGCTTGAGCAGGGACGTTGGACCTGGTGACCCACTGTGGTCCCTTCCAACCTGACCCATAATGTTATTCTATTCTGTGGTTCTTCCCAGATCAGCTCCAGGCCAACAACAACTATACAGACACCAATTTTTACATGTTTCCCACTCCTGCTCTGGCTTCCTCCAAGTTTCTGAACTGTAAGCAGCTTTCTCTTCTCAAATTCAGCGTCTCTCCAGGGTTTCCAGCTGCCGCAGCCACCAGGCGAGGCTTTCCCAGGGTCGCCTCCCCTGCACCGGCCCCGCTGCCGGAGCGACCCTGGCTGCAGGGCCGAGGATGGCTGTGGAGAGCCAGACAGTAAAAAAAACAAACAAACAAACGCTTCTCCTCAGCGCTGCCCCGACCCCGCGGCCCCGCGTTCCTCCATTACTCACCACAGCGACGCGGGCGGCGCGGCAGTGCCGAGCGGAGGAGTGGAAGGAAGCGAGGCCGCCGGGCGCTGCCCGCCGCAGCGCGGTGCACAGGGCCGGGCCTCGGGAGCTCAGCATGGCTGAGGGCGGGGGGAGCGGCGGCGGAGGAGCCGGGGAGCGGGAGCGGAGGAGCCGGGAACCGGGAGCGGGTGAGGCCCACAGGAACCGGGATGGCCGCGCCCCGAGGCCGCTGCGCCCTTGGCGGCGCCGGCGGCAGCGCCCCCTGGAGGCGGGGAGGGGCCAGCTCAGCGCCGGGACCCGTGGGCCGCTGTTCCCTTCCCGACCCTCCTTTATCGGGAATGGCAGCGGTGGGAAGGCGACTGAGGGCAAAAAGATAACGGTGCGGAAATAATGGGGGGAAAATAAGCAAGTTGGCAGACGGTGCAAAACTGGGAGGAGCTGTTGGGTCCTTCGAGGGCAGGGAGGGCCTGCAGAGAGACCTCGATAAATTAGAGAGATGGGCAATGACAAACATGACAAAGTCGGTACAAAGTTCAACATCCGAAAAGGGCTGGATTCTGCTCCTGGGATGGGGCAATCCTGGATGTACGGACAGGATGGGGAATGACAGGCTGAAAAGAAAGATATTAAACTATTAGAGAGTATCCAAAGGAGGGCACTGAGGATGGTGAAGGGCCTTGAGGGGAAGCCGTGTGAGGAGCAGCTGAGGGCACTGGGTCTGTTCAGCCTGGAGGGGACTGAGAGGAGACCTCATCGCAGTTACCTTTAATATTTATACCTCTCTTCTATTCCAACTGTGAAAAGTGACCAGAAAACAAATCCAGAAGAACAGAATATGCTGAGAAAAATCAGTTCTGGATCATTGGTAATATCTGCAGTATCATCATTAACAAAGCCCTTTCAAGATGTGGCTTGAAAGTATTAGAAGCACAGACACAATTCTTTGTATTCAAGACCTTGCTCTTATTAACCAGGTCACAAAAACAAAGGGAATCAAAAGTTTCAGGTTTTAATGTGTTAATAAAAAACATTTTAAAAAAGACAAAGGGCTTAAAAAAAACCAAAACAACCCAAAAAACCCCAAACCAAATAAACCACCACATTTGTAACGCATTCTCTTATAGTTTAAGGTACATTATTGAGTTGGTAATGTCCAAACTAATTTTTACTACAGTACCTCAGGGTTGTCAATCAAACCTCTACAAAAGTTGTAAAGCCCAGTAAATTTTGTCCCATGGTCATTGCTATGGGTCTAACATTATTGAAACCTCATTATTGAAACCTCATCACATTTGGAAGTCACAGAACTAAGAAAAGAGTGTTCCAGAAATATGTGCATATAAAATCCAAGTAAAACAACATTTAAAACAAGTTGAGAGCAGTCCATTTCCAATAAAGAAAATTTTTTTATCCTTTTTAAAATTCAGAGTCCAACGTAGGACAAGCCTGCACTACAAAATTCACAATACTTAATGTACAAGGCATTTTTAATACCTAACTAACTTCTTCCAGTTGTACTTCTAACTTCACTAAGAATGCTTTTTTGTTTTCTTATTTGAAATCAGGAATTATTAAAAAAAAAAAAATCAGTTAATCAAGGAATCAATGCTGTCAAGTTTACAGCCAAAGGGTACACGAAATAGGCAAAAAGTGCCATCCAAGGCATATCCTACATTTCCATCACTACCTCCCATGTAACTCCATCCCACTGTTAGGAATTGATGCCACTATGAGGGCCACTCAATCTCAGTGAATACCACTGCATAAAATACTGTCTGAGGTTTTCTCCCTCTCACAAAGAGTAATTAGGAACTCAAATTATCCCTATGGACTTCTTGCATAAGATAATCACTGTCAGAATTCAATTCTTCTTCATCTCCTGGTGTTTCCTCTGCCGGACGTTTCATGCCCCGCTGCTGTGAAATGGCCAGTGCGTATTTGATGTTGTAGATGTTCCACTCACAGCTGTAAAAATAAAATAGGAAAGTGTTGTTTTCCTCCTAAAATAAAAACACCTCTAAAAGAAGACTGTCTCGAAAGTTTTAACAGCACACTATCATCCCCCAAATCACTCCAGGTTTTTGATTTGCACTTTCAAATGTAGCAATACATACAGTTTTGAAACATCTTCAAAGTGACGCTGGATGCTCTTCTGAAGGAACTGAATCACAGGGAGCAGCTTCACTGACCTTGGATGGAGAAAAGATGCAATTTGCAGTGCAATTCATATTTACATATGGAGATCTAGAACTTTTCTATACCCTCAATATTTTAACAAGCATACAACTTCAATGCCAACTTTTTAAGGTGATCTTAAAGAAACAAAAGCTCTCTGCTTTTGACTCTGCCCACAATGATTATACTCAATACAAGTAATATATTGTGAGAAATATTTTTTCTAATGTCAAACTGCATCTTGGAGAGCTAATTCTGCTTGCTGAAGCAATGACAGTTCCTTCCAGATACTACAATACTTTCTAAACAAGAGGGAGTTTGTTTTAAATTGTCCTCTCCTACTTTAGCAGCAACAAAAAGAAAAAATTTGTTCCAGTCATTTCAGTAACTAAAACATTAATACCCACACTGAAGCAAGGGAAGAGCTACACAATGCACTGGGTTTTAAATTGCAGGACTCATCTCAGATTGCCTCTCACTTAGCCCATTTTAAATTTGTAAATTTGCCTGGTTTTGCTCCTGAAAGTCTAAAAATTCCATATTATGGGTGGGCTGAATATAATTCACAGACCAGGCCCATGTAGTTCTAAAGTACTCTGTAGGAAGGCAGAGTACTACCAGCTAAGAGTGCAGGCTATAATCACAAGCTAAGTCTGTAAAAATGCAACCAGTACCTGCACATTACCTTTCAGTTACATTTAAGATGAATAATTGTTTAAAAACACAATTGCCAAAATCCTACTATCACTCTTGTAATCTTTATACATTTATTGGCTAAGCAACTTATGCAAAGTTTTATCTTCTATATTTGAAAAATGTTTCTGCAATATATCTTCACAAATCCAATAATGTATTCCAATTCTGTCATATGCACTTTTTAGAATCTTTTTAGACCTTTAAGATCAAGTCCAAACCGTAAGTTTTGCCATTAGTAAAGACATTGTAAAACTGAAGTAGTTCTAATTGTTGTGTATGCATTACCTAGAATGTCAGTAAATGTTAAGTAAAAGCCTTAAACTAACAGGTTTTTAATTTAATATCCTTGCCAGCATCTTGACTTTCAGAAGATCTCACCTTGTTTTCAGCTTCTGCCCATGCAGCATAAGCAACTTATGAGCCCAAATGAGATAGAACTCCAAGTGACAAGAGGTCTCAAATGCAGAGGCCAGGAACTCCAGTAACTTCTCCACATACAGGTCTGGCAGTGATGAGCAGACAACATCAACTGTGCAAATAGGGAAAAAAAGCCCACAAACATTCAATAGAGTTGAGTTACCAGTTGGAATAACATGAAAGAGACCACAGGAAAGCATAAGGGGAAGGAGAAGCAAGCAGTGTCTTGGCAAGTGGTGGATATTTAGTGCTGTATTTCAGGGTACAGTACCATGATCTCCATGGGGACAAATCTTCCTTCTTTGGACCTTCCAAACACTACTGTATTTAAATGAAAGAAATTAACTCCTCCCTCTCCAAGTTCCTCCTCCTGGCAGAGTACTCCTCCCCAGCAGCTCTCCTTCAAAACTTTTACTCCCACCCTTTCCTCCTCTTTCAGTGTAAAAGATTTTATTATTGCTGCTCCTGACTTCAACCAAATTTTTGTATTCAGTGGAACTAGTTATGCACAACAATCAGAGGCAGTAAAGGATACTTGAAAAGACAGCAAAGTCACCTGCCCACACAGGGAAGTGTCTGAATGCACAGCACGAAGAAACACAATTTAGAAGCATTCAAAATAATCTCACATATAACTAAATGACCTCATTATATATAATCCACTCTCAAAAACAGCTGTTGCTTAAGAAACAGGCCCACAATCATCCTGTTAACAGTGGATTACAACAGCCTCTCCCCAGCTGTACTCTGGCCCTCCAATCATTTTCCAAGCCCTCCACCAGATGCTCTGAGTATCAATGTCTTTTCTTGTGCTGTCAATCCCAGAACTAGGCACAGTAGTCCTGATGTGGTGCCACAAGTGCTCAACAGACAAGATTCATGACTTCCCTCAAGCTACTGACTACATCCCTGATACTGGTTAATGGTCTTCATCACACAGGCACAGCGCTAACTCCTGTTAAACTTGCTGTGAGTGACCCTCCAACATCAGCTGCTTCCAAGAACTGACATCCAAAAACTTTGCCTGCACATCTAGGCCTGATCAAATTCCATGCTGAGAAGTCACTAAATGAGCATGAAGTAGATTGGTAAAATTAAAACATAAATTAACACTACGAAGTCTACCTTTACACCTCAACTTATTTTGGCTTGCACATGTCTGCTTACAGCTAGCTCAGCCCAATTTCATGGAAGATCCACCCAATCCACCCACTCACCTTCACTGCTAGGGACAGCCTCTATGACCTCCTGAATTAATTTCTTTTCATTCAGCTTGAAGGCCATGACAATAGCCATAGTGTATTCCTTCTGACTCAGTGTTTTGTGTATATTGCTGGGTGTGACATCAATATCCAGCTCAAAAGGATCAAAAATTAGCCCAGAGTCCAGTGAATAGAGCAGGAGACCCTCTGTGGTGGTGGCTGCCCAGCTTCGTCCTAGAAGAGAAATAACAATATTTAACAACAAAGACAAGTGTTCTAGAATGAAAACAGAAGAGTAATGATAATCCTCCAATGCTCTATTCTTTTCCTTGTTTTAGATGGAATAAAAAATGCTAAATTAATTGTTGATACGAACCTGTAGGACAAAATCGAACACAAGTCACTCTGATTTCTGGTTTAAAGTGTCGATAGCTCATGTCACCTAAAAGAGAAGTTTAGAAGTGATTTAACATATTCACCACAAGTTCACAGTCTAATTAATCAACTCTAACTATGACATTACCATTAAATAATGCTGAACATGGCAAAACATGGCAGAGTTAAAGACTAGGAAGGGTAAGGAAGGGACAGTTCATGTTCAAGAAATCCTACAGGTAAAGTGGTGGGACTGAATTTTGTAATCCTGATGTTAAAACTGAGCTCAACAAGTCAAACCCTTCTTATCTATGTTAAAGGTTTTGACCTACGTAAAACTAGAAACAAGAGAGCAAAGCCAAAGCCATACCTCTTTTTACTCCAGGAAGAGGGATGGCAACACCTTCGTCACCTCCACCCCCTTCATCAATCAGAGCCATGCTGCCAAATTCAGTCATTTTTCTCCGATCCAAGTACTCCTAGAAAAACATGCAAGTTCCATTCACTGCACTGAATCTCTTCTCAAATCACAGAGCTCAGTTTAGACTGTAATTTCACATTATTGTAACTTTGTTCCACTCCAGAAATGCACTGTTTGCTTCCTCAGCTGCAGCCCTACTCTTTCTGCCCTTCAGGATCCAAAACAGCACTGTGCTAATGCAAGGTGTGCAAATGAGATTTTAGGGACCTCAAAATGTAAATGAGATTGTAGGGACCTCCCTGGCCCTCATTTCTAAAAATCCATCCCCTCCAGGATTCTTTTACAGCTGGCTGTCTCCCTTTCAAGCCAGATGTTGAGCCACACCAGCTCACAAACCACTGCTGACAAAGAAGTGTACTGGAAGCACAGTCAAATTCAGCCTGACACAAACACTGGAACAATTGTCTTTCTCCCAGGTAAGGGGATGTTGAAAAAGGTTACTGGAATGTTTTTCCTTCTGATGCTTTTCACTTTACTTTTGAAGGAATTTAATTTGGCATTTGGCAATATTCAGAAACAGAGTTTGTAAAGCTCAGTGATGTTGTTCCGTGTTCACAAAAAAAATCCTTCATTTCTCTGCTAACACAAACTGACACCCAGGGAGTTAGCTCAGTACAAAATGTTGATAATTTAAATTTTCACTTCCATTTTAAGTCTAGTGCCAACTAACTTAGTATGATTGAGAATTCTGCCCATTCAACACAAGCACACTACAAATCTGGCAAGAGTTTCAGGAATTAATTCTGTTCCAAGAGGAGTATTTCCTTCCCCCTCTCCTG
This sequence comes from Aleadryas rufinucha, assembly GCA_013397815.1. Lineage (NCBI taxonomy): Eukaryota > Metazoa > Chordata > Aves > Passeriformes > Aleadryas > Aleadryas rufinucha. Next base: position 19,101 of record VZTH01001627.1, read on the forward strand.
CACAAAAATAAACCCATTCTTAAAAAAAGCATTCATGAATCACACTTAATGAGATGTTATACCAAAACCAAAGTCTTGTGGGGATGGGGAAATGAAAAAAAAGACTGCTGTGCTCACATACCTCCATTGCATCTAAAGAATAGTTGCATGAAATTTCAAACTTTTTCATGAGAATCTGTTCCTTGACATTATATATACAGACAAATTTTGACAATCCACCTGCCAGAATAGATTGACCATCTGCTGAGTAGCACAGAGTTGTAAAAGATCTGGTAAAGAAAAAGAGAAGGCAGTTAATTTCACTGTCACATCTGAGCTAAAAGACATGAATACAGTGTGAAGAGTCAGAAAATAATCACTTCATGGAAAAAGCGGAGAACTTCTTTCACGTGGTATTTGCTTTACACACAAATTTACTACAAAGCATTTGGTGCTTTACTATGAATCACAAAAAATTTAGAACTTCAACAGCTTTTTGAAATACTTCCATACTTCTGATTTTAAGTCACAGGTCAATGAAGGAGTTCTCAAACTACACCCTACACAACACTATGGACAGGCAGAAGAGCTACAGAAAAACCAATGCCATGACATGTTTGAAAGAAATGGTTAGGAGCTCATCACCAAAAAAACCCTTATTTTTCCCAAAAACTCTTTGTTTCTTTTTTTGATTTTGTTTTTTGAGTGGAAGCAATACGGGGGGGAAAAAAAGGGGAAAAGAGAAGAATAAAACATTTCTCTAATATACTGACAGCATACAAATTCAACTTGCCTTTAAGCATTACTTCACATGCATAGCAGCAACATGTAATAAATCCCATACTTTAATTACCATTTTTAAAAAACATAATAGTTTCTACACACTAATGGTTACATACTAGTATTTCTGTAGGAAGGTGTCCACTTAAAAACCTGTCCCATAGCAAATTAACTACTTGGCCTGAGAAGCTTAATATTATCTTGGCAACCCAAGTTCATAACTGATGAAAAAGAACACGTGCTCAGAATGATGCTCATCAGGGAGAGAACACAGCAAACTACAAAAGGGAGGCATCTAGATGTCAGGCAGTCTTTTCAAACCCAGCATCAGAATCAAAATATCTGAACAGCAGATGCACTCTGAAATCTTCATGTTGAAAACAAATGGAAAAACAATTCAAAAGCAACCCAGCATGGCACCCCTTGTCACCGCAGCCCCCTGTACGTACTTGCCCTTGGCTGCCTGCTTGGCTGTTATTTTATCCAGCTCCTTCCTCCCCATCTGGAGATCGTGCCTGCCCTCAATGGAGCCAGTCTGAGCTGCATTTTCATGATCCCAAAATGTTATCTGGCCATTCAAAGCAGCAACTGCGAGCTCCCTGCCATCAGGACGGAAGGCAACAACAAGAACTGCAAAGAATTCAGTGATAACAGTTAAAAATGCAGTCAGATACTTTTCTAAGAAAATACCCTTAATTTTTCTAGGATCTCAACTATTAGAAAAAATTTAAGAGTAACAAGTATGACTGTACTTTTTCTCCTGGACAACATACAAATGTTTAGCTAATTACAAAGCTGAGCTAGAATTAAATAAAAATATTTACTGCACTGTTGAACAAGTGCTAGAGTGAGGTATCTCAACTTCTGATTTTCATTTCCAAGAATGAGTCTGTGTTTGACATGTTCTGTTGTTATTAACATATTTTATATGATATTTTTATATTTAATAAAAGATGAGAAATGAAACACAGATTACCATCTGAATTCATTATTAGTGTCTCCTTAGTTCTCCAGCTGTCCAACATATCCCATAATTTGACAGTCTTATCCCAAGAGGCACTGGCTAGGACACACTTCATTGGGTTAAAGGACAAGCTGCTGATGGGACCCTCATGACCTGCTAAGACCTAAGAAGAGAAGCAAAAACAACCTGGAATTAGGTGAAAGAAACTGAAATCTGTGTAGTCTGCATTCAGTAAATTCCAGATATAGCCATTAAACCATGTCTGACTTGTCCACACATGCTTGAGATCACTTTTGGACACAGGGCATGATACACACACAGTGATTCTCAACTTTTTATTTTCACAAGTTTTAAAAAAATTCCCTGAAGTGCTACCACTATACAAGCATCTACAACCACTCCTATGCACACACTTTAGAAATGCAGTGTGCCATTTTCCTCCCTCCTTTCAAAACAATCAGACCAACTGTGAAAAACCAAGTCATTGCTCTGAGAATTCAGTATCCCCTGCAGTTGATAACACTTCAGAATAAAATTTTTTAAAAAACCCTGAGAATAAGAGTAACAGAGATTTTCATTTCATGGAGCTCCTACTCCTCAAAAAAATGTATCAAGGAAAGAAACAAAACTCTGGATATCCAGCCAAATACATCCTAAGTTACTGAAGTGATCTGTATTCCATGGCTGTGCCAAATTAAATATGTGACTCACTGAGCTCTTTTGCTTGCATAAGATGTACAGGAATGCTTCAGAATTGAAAAAATAATTGAAAAATCATGCCCCTGCTCTACTCCAGCAAAACCCTCTATGAAATCTCTATCAGTCTTAATACAGCACCTACAATTTCTTCATTACCTGCAGAAAATATGTAGAAAAGAACATCTTTGAACAAGGAGGGAGACTCTTGTGCCCATGTGTTAGCTGAGCAATACTGGTCTTACTTCATCACTAGAAAGGGCTCATTACTCAAAAATTTTAAAAACTATTTCCCACACAAATTCAGGGTGATCTCCATGCAATAAATAAAAAAAAAATGCTGAGAGCAGCACAGTGTAGCTTGTTTTTGAATGTAACAAAACACTTCAAGTTCTATTGAAACCCCCCAAACTAATCCCGAAGTTGCTGAGTATCACCACACTCCACACTGTGTTAAATTCAAGCCCTCCCAACACTGTGGGTCCTTACATCCAGCAGCCTCCCACTCTGCATTGACCAGATGAATATTTCAAAGGAATCCTGGGAACCAGCTGCCACAATCTCACCACTGGAGTCCACAGCTAAACAGGAGAACTGACTTGGTCGTGGGGACGTAAAGGTACGGAAATTCCGGTACCTGTTGAAGAGGTGAAAAGAAATTATGAGAACATTTTAGGTAGATTTAAATGTGTGTTTGACAAGTGTGTTTAAAAAAGGAGTCCATTTGTTTTGTAAAGACTTCTAAGCTATGTACAGAAAAAACATTCTTTGTATAAAATTAGATGTGATGACTCAGCATAATTAAAAGATTCAGAAAAAGGATGAAAAACTCTGCAGAGATAGGAGCCAGAAATACTCAGATGAGCTTTCTTCTATTAAATAGCACATGGCAATTTTTTAGAAACATGGGCTTGTTTACACACCCAGTTCTGTGCACAGCTGTATTATAGTATGGAAAGTGTTGTTAGGCAAGTGCCTTCTCCACATTTGAGCAGAGCCAGACAATGATCTTCCTGGATTTCCAGCTTCTCTGAGGAAAGTTCTTCCAGAATTTTCTTCAGAGAAACTGAATGGAGTAACAGCATTCCTGATAATATCTAATATAATATCTAAATTTAAATCAAAGGCTGAACCAAAAACCAGCAAGGCGATGCTCACCTTTATGCAACTTCAAACAAGCAATCAGCAGTTTGCTGCATTGTGGGGGCACTGTGAAAGCTGAGGACTAAATGAGACTCAAAAGCTTTCATGTGAAGAGTTACCTGTGCAGATCAAAGGCACGCACTGTTCCATCGAGGGAAGCACTCAGAACAACATAACCAGTGGAAGTGAAAGTTACAGCAGTTACACCGCTGTTGTGTTCTGTAAAGGTGACAAAACAAAAGCTGCTGGAAGTGTTCCACACTTTCACCTGCAAGACAGACAAGAAAAGACTTCTTAGAATCTCCATCATCAGCAAAGAGAAAAACAAGGGTAAGGCAGCAGCAGAGTAATGAATAACTAGTTCCAGAACTCTACAACAGCATAAAAGACTTTCAATAATATCAGTCAAGAGGCCAGAGCTTATCATTAAGCCTCTTAAGACACATTTGCAACATAAAAATCTAAGTGGAGATAGACACAAACAAAGTTGAAACAAAGTTAATCTTCAAGGAAAGTAACACTTGGTGAGCATCTTGAGCTTCCAAGCTTTGTACTGTCAGGGATAATACAAGTGTCAAATTCAAAACCAACTCTGAAGCCACCACAGAAGTTATAATTGAGATGATATTTCAGTTGTTTGGTTTTTTTTTCCTGAACAGAAATGTTATGCCTTTAACTTTCTGCAGTTTGAAGCTTCTGGGGTTTGGTCAATTTTCAATCTAAATGTCAGAAGCCATGAACTGGCAGATCTTTTTCTGACATTCAAAGGTTTTGATAGGAAATCAGCTACTACTGTTGTCCCACTTATGTGCCAAGACATTGCAGCAAAACATCTTTTAAAATAAAAGTACCTGTACACACAGCCTATCATTTCAATGCAAGTCATCCACAAGAAGTTAATTTTTTTTTTAATACCAAGCTTTTGGAATGGTACATTAAACAAAAAAATTGCACTTTTATAAATAATTTGAAATTAATTTGACATCAAAAAACAAATATTAAAAGGGCAAGAAGTTGAGTGCCTGAAGTTCATGCATCCCAAAACATCATGGAACTATAAATAAATTAACACTTAATGAATTTGATATTTTTGTTTTTATGGCAACTGGACCTATAATAATTAAAAAACTATCTGCTAGAAAGCATAAGTGATACAATTTGCAGACACAGGTAATAACAAAGCAAAATATATATGGTCTAGAGAGAAAAATCAAAACATTAAAGGGAAGAGAGGATAAAAGTTTATGACTTTATAATAAGAAAAATATGTATCAATTACAGTAACAGAGCTTTCTACATAAAATGGGAAGTCAAGCTGCTTAGTATGTTATTGAAAGTTAATTTTCCAGCAATATTCCCTCACTTACTTTGCCATCCTCCCCTCCAGTTACTATGTACTGTCCATCTGGAGAATATGCCAAGGAAACCATGCTGTTGAAATGGCCCTGCTGCTTCAGCACGTAGGACTCGCTCTGCCATTCCCACACCAGGAGCTGCCCCAGACCTGTAACCACAGCAGGATTAACCACAATCATCAACACAAAGACCCTGCAAATGCAAGCCACAAACACACAATGGCCAGCAATGTTAAAAAAACCCAAAGGCTGATGCAGACAGGCTGAATTCTGCACCTTTCAGTCCTATTAAGAGCTTTTTCCTTTATAACGTCAAGGCAATTTCCTCGACAATTTCCTGCAGGAGCTGTTACTTGCAATAATGTTTTTAATGCTACAACAGCAGTGCTACCAACCAGCTGATAAATGAGCTGGAAAGAAAAGCAGGGCTGCAGATAAGGGTAAAAGCTTGGGTTTCATGCAAACCATTATGGACAGGGTGGGAATGCTGGAACATCCAGGCAGGTTTGTAAAATGCCATGGACAACAAGTGGCAAAGGGAGAGGAGAACAGCCCAGAATGAAAGCAGAAAGGAACTACAGGGGATCTGGGCTCTCCCCTAACTCTGTTAGAGCTTTCCTATATGAAATATATATTTTTCCGGTACCAACAAAATACTTTCCTGAATCATCAGAATTCTGTGAGGAGAGATTCATTAGCGATATTTGCTTTACTGTACCTGGACACCACAGATATGAGACTATAAATTATTTAACATTTGGAGTCAAGACAAGCAAGAGGAACTTGGGCCTCATGCCCACCACACTCCTCATTTTTCCATGAATACAGACCAAAAAAAATTGACAAACCTGAACACCCAAAAGCAATCCAGTCACCAGTGCAGTTGATAGAAATAGAAGCTATCCTTTGGTCTGAAATACTGAAGTAAGAGAATTAACCAATAAACAAACTTGTGCTTTTACATCTTGTATGATAAAACTTCAAGTCTAATATTTATTAACTCTGTTCAAGCAAGTTGATTGTTCTATTGAACTTCTGTACTACTGTAACATCAAAAACCATAAAGTTTATTCCTTTGTTCCACTCCAAACCATCAAACATTCCTTATTCAGAATGAAGGCAGAGTATTTGCATCCCAAAGATGTACTTACCAACAGAGAGTAAAACTCCCCAAGACTAAGAAAATAAAATAGTTTTGTGTATGGAAATTGTTTAGCTGGCATCCTACAGCTATGGAAAAGAATTCTGATTTGATTTCTCAACTTAGACACAATTTACAGATAATTTTACATATGCAGGCCTTTCCATAATTATATGGAATATAATAATATTTTCTACAAAGAAACTGAAAATATTGAAGTCCACAGAGTTAAAGAAATCTATAGCAAACGACCAGGAACTCCCGAGTAGTTCCCTTATTCAGACCTCACTTTTCCAAAATAACCTATGGAGTGGAATTATATGGTATTTATTACATAAATTTATGATTCTGCCTTTCCAGAAATTACAGTATTAAGTGGATAGTCATGTTTTAAGATTTTTGTGCTCTCTTTATTCATCCTTCACTGCTTAGCATGATGTGTTCTCCATCAAACAAACAGGAATCCTCCCCAAAAAACCTTATTCCCTTCCCCCCCCAAAACCAAACCAAACCTAGTGACAACCCCATACCTCACCTCAAGGAGTGGATCAGATTGAAATCTGGAAGCTCGTGGAGGTGAAAGATTCCAGAGGCAAAACCAGTGACTAAGAGGTGTGTTTTCTTGTGATAGGCTGCAGCTGTCAGGTTATTAAAATCTCCCTCTTTATTGAAAAAAAACCTGGCATCCAAGAAATAAGAAAGAAGCAAGGTGAATGTTAAAGAAAAGTATGTTGTTGGAGCTGCATCTCCAAGCAGAGGAGCTGCATGAGGCTGATGAGCCACCTTTATGTCATCCCCTGAAGCCAACCAACCCCTTCTGGCAAGAAATCAAAGCTCCAGACTTAGAGAGGGTACTGTCATAAAGATCCCATATACACTTTCTGAGTTTCAAACAATAACATGTACACCACAAGTCAGTATTTCTCATATTATTAAAATTACACTTGTTATTCTGGAGGTGAAAGATACTGCCCTTCATATAATCAAGGTGAGACAGACAGGAGTTCTACCAGAACTACTTAAAATGGGATCTGCAGTAAATTTCTAAATCCTGGAAAGTTTTATACTGCTTTGAGTAAGTTATAACAGACAAAAAAAAAAGCCCAGTATAATAAATCCCCATTGCAACTCTGACTTTTGATAACTGAAAACCACTTACTTCGCAACACGTGAATATTTAACCTTATTTCTAGTCTCTTGTTCACTTGGATCAGCTTTCCCATGAATTTCTTCACCCTTTGGCTCTTCAAGCAGCTCTTCATCTTCTGCTGCCTTCTTTTCCTTTGCTGCATCTTTAGGGGGCATGGGCTTCAAACCATCCAGCTCAGTGTCACACTGCCACACACACAGAGCTGCATCCTGGCTAATTGTGTACAGCTAGAATACAAACACACAAAGTATTATTGTCCAGTAACTGTGCTCTGTAAAAATATGAATATGGACTTGCAGAAGGGTTAGATTTGTCATCAGGATAGTACATTACTTAGTCCTCTGGAATCTGAGCAGCTTTGAACTGGAAATTTAACTTGTCCTGAGAACTGGGGAATTATTTTACCTGCCCTCAGAAAAATTTTGCAATGACCAAAGGCAACTTGATTGCCAGTCAGCATTACAGCTCAGCTAAATAATTTTTCCATATTTAAATTATATATTGGGGGAGCAAATTTAAACACATAATTATGGCAGAGCAATCAAGAGACACCTCTGTATTTTCTAAATTCTGAAACATTGTCAAAATAGTGACCTACAAGTAAGATTCTGCTTCGATAATAAAAATATTATTTTAATATTAACATTCAAGCATGTTGTGTGATTATACATACATCTAGGCTGTTCTCCTCAAAAAAGCAGGCTACTATGACATCCTTGTGGCCTCCAAGAGAGTAGTAGATCAAGTTTGCCCACCGTTCTGCTCCAAACACCCATGTAGACATGTCCTTGCTCCCGACTGCAAAACATCTGCAAAAGAAAAGGCAATTCCAATTAGAACACTGGGCTGCAAAACTCCTCACTGGGTGGAGAATGTTCTCAGCTCAAATTCACCAGTCACCACTTCAATTTTACAAACAACAGAGTTGCAAGCTGAGGGTGGTGACTGTAGCAGAGGCAGAAGGGGTTAAACACATTCAAAAGGTCAACCACGCTCACCTTCCTAAGATATGTTCCTTTTATGAATTACTACGCACTTTCAAGCAGGAATCCAGTATTGATTCCCAACACATGCATATTTTCTACTTTCTGGTCTGCCTGATTATATTTTTTAATTAATGGCAGAATTTTTAAAGCTAGTACAGAACTTCAGAGGAAGGAAAATGGGACTGCAAAGTGCATGCAAATATTAACATGTGCAGGCAGACAGTGCTTGAATTTAACAACTCACTTGGAATCATCAGTCCAGTCAATACAAGTGGTTTCATCATATGGGCCATAGTAGGTTTTGTCCAGAACAAATGCATTGAATTCTCGTTTCTTCCCAGGAGCATGGTACAGGTAAGCAAGATTGTCTTTTGTAACCACAAATTTCCTGGCATAAGGGGAGGTAAAAAACATCATTGCACACAAAGCTGATAAAGTAAACAGCTGTTCAGTACAGACTGCAATATAATGAAACAAAACAATAATAAAAAGGTTTCCTACTGAAACAATAAAAATGGATTGCTTTTGAATGAAAAACAAAGTATCTGCAGATTGATATTAACCCCCAAGTTAAGCATTATAAAAGAGAAAACCTTCAGTAAAAATCACTGAAGTTGAATAATGAAATTCTCATTCTCCAAGTCTCAAAACAGAAGGAAAAGTTCAAACACTCAAACCAGGATATTCTATTTCCAAGGCTTTGCTTTCCTTCTTTTCTTCCCCTATCAATTTTATAAAGCAACGCTGATAAGCTCAAAATCTCCCCTCATTCATGAACAGGAAACATTCACAGATTGGTTATAGGATGTCTTCATAGTCACAAGTAGTTTATGGGGCAGTTTCTGCTGTTTTGACATAAAGCATGCACTTTTTACTTACTTGCCATCAGGGGAAAAGCTGACACTGTGAACTGGCTTGTGAAAATAAAACTGATGTATCACACATTTCCCAATCAAACTCACAAGCAAGGCAGCTCCCTCTGTAAGGGCAGAAAAAAAAAGGATTGAGTTCCCAAAGAAATCATAACCCTAGCATGCTTAGCTCCTTTCCTTAAAGGGGTGGGGGGAAAGCACCTCCTGAGAAACTTTTCAAGACAGTGTGCTTAATATTATTAAAATTTAAAAATACAATCCGAATTATAAGACACTAAATTCTGTAAACAAGTTATTTTTAAGTTCTGTAAATACAGATATCTTCCCCAAAATTTCTAACATAATTTTTAAAGCAGACCACTTCTAATTTTGTGTTAGGGTTGAACACCTAGCAATTCAGATTTCCCCCACGCAAGGCTGCATTTTTACTCAATTCTTTTACAAATTAAAAGTCTCCTTTGTGCAAGTACCTTCATCAATCAGAATGGCGAGGCTTCCATCGGGAGAGAGCCCCACGCACACAATATTGAGCCGCGTAGCCAATGGCAACGTCTCACACTTGTTACTGCAACAAAAACACAGAGCAGCAAAATGGGGACATGGATGTAGGAAGAACATCTCCGTTATCAATCAAACATGGTTTGATACCTTTGTTAAAAACTACAGACACAACGTGGATGTAAAACCCCCGTAACTTTCTTTAGCTGTCACAATCCCATGAACACCAACTCCGTGGGTTGTTCTGTGTGGGGCCAGGAGCTGGACTCGATGGTCACCAGGGATCCCTTCCAGCTCAGGATGGTCTGTGATTATATGTAATAAACAGGCTCCTGACTGGAATACAGGCACGGGGAGCATCAGTCACAGCTCTGGCACCCAGGAAAGGCTGAAGATGCTCTAAGCTCTGTTATATACCAGACAGAAGCACACAGGCAATCCATACAACTAAATCAAACACAAACCTATTTCCTCCCTTTTCTTTTTTTTTTTTTTCCCTCCGAAATACACCTTTACATAATTCTCCTGCTATTCTCCACATGGATGTACCCGCACAACACCGTGTCAGGAATTCCACTAGGCGGGCTTCTACCTTTTAATGCTAAGGCAGACGCTTTCCAAGACTTTTTGGAAGGCCGAGCACCCCGGAGAGCCCCATGGGTCGGGCTCCACAACCTCCTCAGAGCTTTATTCCCCCCAGGACCCCCGCGCTGGCAGCACCAGGCCCTTCCCCGCCCCTCTCTCACTTCTTGAGGTCGAAGAGGGAGATCCTGTTGCCGACGGGGCTGAGCAGGGAGTTGCCATCGCGGGTGAAGCTGAGGTTGCCGCGGCGGTACACGGTGCCCAGCAGGCCGGAGAACTGCGGGGGCAGGAAGGGGCAGGGTTAGAGCGGCTGGGGAGATGGGGAGCAGGGGAGGTGATGGGGAGGTGATGGGGATCGGGGGCTGCCCCCCGGCCCGCGCTCACCCGGTACGCGAAGCGCATGGCGGCCACACGTGAGGAGCGGGGCCGCGGAACTGCGGCGCTGAGGGGCGGGCGCTGGGCCGGGACCCGCACATGCGCCGGGGATGAGGGAGCGGGCGGAGGGGAGGGGGCGGGAAGGAGCGGGGCGGCTGCCACGGACCGTCATTCCCGGGCGGTGGCACTGCTGTGTGTCCCTTTCCCCGTCCAGGGGCCCTCCCCAGCACCCGCCGCGAGCCAGGGGCACTGTGGTCCTTTTTCGTAAATATATTACGGTATTTTTACTTTTTATTAAGTGCCTTGGGGTGACTGCGGGGGCTGGGCCTGTTTAGTGTGGAGGAGAGAAGGCTGGGAGAAAATCTCATCGATCCTTATAAATATCTCCCAGGCGGGTGTCAGAGGACGGTGCCAGGCTCTTTTCGGTGGTGCCCAGCGACAGGACAAGGGGCAGTGGTCATAAAATAAAACACAAGAAGTTCCACCTCAACATGGGGAAGAACTTCTTTACTTTGAGGGTGGCAGAGCACTGGAACAGCTGCCCAGGGAGGTTGTGAAGTGTTTCTCTGGAGACATCCCAAACCCACTTGGACATGTCCCTGTGTCACTGCTCCAGGTGACCCTGCCTTGGACTGGGTGATCTCCAGAGGTCCCTCCAACCCCGACTATTCTGTGATTCTGTAATTAGAGTGAAACTACACTGAATGCCCGGTGTATAGATATGGGAGGTTTATTTTAAAGCAGTTTAATTGCACTGGAAAGGATGTCGGTGGCCGGTTTGGTTCTTTTCAATAAAAGTGTAAAAATATCACTTAAGAAAATATGTAAAGAAAAGTGAAGGCTAGGAGTTGATAGTGGAAAGACATCAGCATCCATGGATCTATTGATGAGACATGACTGTTGTAATCTCTATGTCCCTTGGTCAGTGATAGTCACAGTCTTGATCCTTTGGGGATGGGGGCCCACAAAACATAAAATTCCTGGGGTTATGTACATTCAGGTTAGCACTGGAACACCCAGATCCCTCCCCAGGGAAGGAATTCTTCATGTCTGAGGCAAGACTGGGGCACGCACCACCTCTTGAGGGAGAGTTCCAAAAGGTGTCACAAGGTGTCACGTTGGTGGTCTTGTTCCTCCTCTCCTGCCCACTCCGTGACCCCACTTCTGCACCTGCACTGGGGGTTGTGTGGCCACCATGGAGCTGAACAGCAAAACTGGCACCAGAAGGGTGCTGCCCTACCTTCCTATTTCCCACTTTAATGGTTATTGGTGTTTGAGGCATAGCAATCCATTAAATCCTTACTGTCCACGCTCCTGCAGCTGGGTCCCTGGATAATCACTCACAGGTGTTAAAGAAGTGTTGCAAAGTGTGGAATCCATCAAAATTAAGTCAGGATGTTCTCTGATGGTTGATCTTTGTATACTTTCAAGCCTAATCAGCAAGGAAGGGGAATTAATTGGTGGAACAGAGAGCAGAGTCCCTTAGTTCTGGATATCCTGGAACTAACGAGCTTTAAGGATGCAGTAAATCAAGATGGGGATGTATGTCTGTGTATATGTTGCCAGCTTGGCAAAAGACTCAGGTCCAGGTATCCTACGACTGAACTATCTCCATTATAACACTAAAAGTCAGACCTACAGGGCAAAAAGACCCTGCCCAGGTGAAAACCCTCCCCTGGAGCATGCACAGAAAGGAGCTGGGATTACACAACTTGTGTGGAAATTATTAACCATTCATAATAGAGGGGCTGTACTTGGGAGGTTGCTAACACTGAACTTCTGTGTATAAATAACAGCAGGAAAAGTCTGGAGGGGTGTGCTGGGTGTGTGGAATACCATGGAGCCTCCAGGATTGTGCAACTCTGAAATAAATAAATAAATAAACAATGTCTCCCTTGAGTGTGTAATTGCACACCAGGTAACAAATCTGATTTCTGCAGACAACAGCAGCTCTGGTTAAAAGAGATGCAACAATCACTCCTCCAGACCAAACAGAACTCACAGCAGCAGAGAAGTTGATTTCTTTTTAAAACATGTATATTTAGAACTGTAACGCTTACAATTTCATTAAACAATCTTAGTACAATGTGTTTAATCTAACAGTATATTACAGAACAATGTGAAAAATGATTTAATAGCAAACCATGAAAATGGAATTAATAATACCTGCAGTGTCAAAGTCACTAACTTGTTACCTTTTCCAGTCAAAGAATCCCAGCAGTCATTCGCAATAAATGATGCTTTGGGTTTTATCCAGAATAAAATGGTATGATTTCCACAGAGAAAGGGCATTCCTTCACAGAAAGAAGATGCATAATAAGAACATTTTCAGCTAGCAGGTCTACTTTATACATCTATTTAGAATTTTTAAATAAAAAATAAATTTAAAAAAAAAAATGTTTAGACCAGTGCAGGGTACCTATTCATTTTTGAACATATTTGTGGTTCTTTTTGGAAAGAGGGTTTGTTTTTTATTTCCCCTTTGTAATTTAGCAGAAGAAAAAAAAATTAATAACAATGAATTTGTCTAATGAGCAGCTCCTCACTTTAGTTTTGCTGACAAGTATTTGATGTGGGACTGTTTCCTCTGTGGAGTCTGTTGACAACGCACCATTATAGATCTGCAAGTAGAAAAGGTCATTCTCACATTAAATGCACAAGTTTCAATATCAGAAGCAGGACATCAGAAGAAGTTGTAATTTTTCCAGTCACAGGTGGATTTGCAACATTCACAAAAATTACACTTTTTTTTTTTTTACATTTTTTGTATTTACATTTCAGATATAAATAATGAAATTCTTTAAGTTACATGTTTTAACTTTGCTTCACGATTATTCTACATCTGCAAGCTTTCCTATATCAAACCAACCTCCTTCTTTCATCATGAATGCACAAGTCTGGCCTCTAATCAGTAATAATTACACTAAGCCTTTATGATGAAAGGTTGACTGTTCAAGTATCACATCATACTGAAATTTTTGCCCCAACTTAAAAATTGGGGCAGCAAACCAAGCCACTTGGAAATGGTAATAAAAGAAATTAATCTGGGAACTCAATAAGCCAAATAATTTATTATTAAATTCTATCAATATCTTTCTTTGGTAAGAAATATGCAAGAGGATGACCCAAAGCCCACCCAAAAAAAAAAAAAATCATATAATATGTGACATCACAGTGTCTACTCTGTGAAGGAGAAAGCCTCAGAAAATTAAGGAATTTTGTTCAGTTAAGATTGTTTATAGCAGTAGCTCTTCCATGCATCTAAGTATGCAAATGATGGAAGTTTAATATAAAATTGCAATGGCAGGAATTAACAATGATCAAACAAACAAACAAAATAAAACCAAACCAGAAAAGCAACTGTTACACCAGTGAATGTGCTGTTGTATGCTCTGTTATGTTTCTGGCACATGTGTGGAAAAGCCTGTAAATTATTACATAAAAATTCAAGATTTGGATAATTATATCATCCAACTCTACATTCTAAAATATGTAGGAAGCATGAAACAAATCTCTCAGCTGCCCGACAAAAATAAAGAAGTGGTCCAAAGATTTGGATTTTTTGCTTTTTGTTGCCCTGTGTTGTTGTGATGCAGGGATGTGACTGCAGGGAGAAAACCCAATAGCTGACACAAAACATACTAAAGTGGCAATATAAACTAGCTGACACAAGCCTCACTGTACACTGAAATTGATACAATTGTCTGGTGCTTCCATGGCCAGTACACGCCAGTGCCACAGGTCTCCTTGGAGTTAATGTTGCAACGAAGACTGAGCAGGTCATTATCCCATAAAGTGCTTTCATATCCAGTTCCTAACGGGGTCCTGGTCTCCACTCCGAGCTGTCACGTGACGTTGACCTCCAGAACGTGGTCGTCCTTGCTGGGAATGACAAGGATTTGCATCCCTGTGCTGCTGTTGAAGACCTGGCCCGGGGAGAAGGGCTGGAGCCGGGGCATGGGCAGACCCTTGTGCTCCCCGCTGGCTGTGGAATGCAGGCTCCCCCTGCTCCTGATGCTGCTGCTGTCAGCCTGCTCGTCCACATTCTTGTCCACAGACACGTTATCGTTTTCAATCCAGCTATCTGTTTGAAACAAAAAAAAAAACCACACTTTTATTCTACCAATTAAGTTTAAAAGGTCATTTCAGAGCTCAGACAGTCAGCTTAACACATGTTCACAGTTATTGATCATATCTGCTGAGGCAACAGTCTGCATGCTTTTGGCCAGCACCAGATGTAACAGAGTGAATTACACACTGCTTTCAAAGGAAAATTTCAGTAGCATGACCTCACATCTGTCACAAGCTACAGGGATGGACACTGGCAGCTCCACTGACAAATGCTATGTTGCTTCTATGAGTGAATTCTCACTACAGCTCTGAAACTACTCAACAGTACAGATAAATACTCTACATGGCTGTGGTAATTTAAACTCTGCATCTAATCTGGTTTATATGCCCCAAATTTTCAGCAGTTCTTTTATTTCACTGTCAGTCCTTTGAAAACTGGGAAAAAAATTCAAAGCTAATCAAGACACACACAACTTACATAAAATGGAACTGCAGGATTAGAGGGTTATCAAACAGTTTTCATTTGACTATAAATCCAGTGACAACTAATCTGCACACTAATCTTAAAAGGAAATTCAAGAGAACAATGCATTTATTATTCCTCCTCAGAGATTTAGGTGGCAACCCAAATTCAAAGTTCCCATTAGAGCAAGTTTCAAATCAGGACTGTGAGTGAAGATAACAAAGACACCTATGAGCACCTGGTCCATTTATGACCAAGTCCATATATTGTCAATATATTTCTTGCCTTGCTTTTCTCTTTACACAAGAACACAGGAAAAGCAGAGTAATTTCTGTAAGTAGCTATGTGGTCAAAATGGCCTTACCAGCATCAAGCTGCATGGAGTGAGCAGAATGGTGAGGGAGGTATTTAAACAATCTGACATCAGGGAAAGGCAGATACCCAGCAAACAGCGGCATCACTTCCATGTGGACTTTGTGAGTTGCTCGAGGTGCTACAGGCATAGAAATCACTCCAGAGCTTTTTCCACAGACTGCCCAGTTACTACTGTTGTCAACAACTGCAAGAATAAAGAGAAAACACTATCAAGATCTTCTGTGAAAAATGGAGAACCCTCAGGACAGTTTTAGAGCACTTTGAAAATCTGCATTTTAGCAACATCTAAAAGCCTACCAGCTTTAATGTGTCAAGAGCTGTGCAAGGTAAGAAAACAGCCCTACACAGAAGGGACCATAGTTGGGCCCCAAGCATGTATCCATCCAATCTGAAGAACATTTCTATTCCACTGGAAGGCAGATTAATGAGGAGAAAATAAGACATTCCCAGTCTAGCAAAATGAAAACTGCTTTACTGAGCAGCTGTACCCACAATACTGGAATATGTAGCAGATGTCAAGAAAAAAACAAAGGGAAATTTATCAAAATGCTTAAGAACAGTACTGTTACCTTCATACATAAGTTTTGTTGTGCAATATCCATCTGATTCTGTTAATGCTTCATCTCTGTCAACCTCAGAGAGCTCAACAAGCCGGGTGATGGACACCTCTAAGGAGCAGAGCGAGCCTGTTTTACAGTACTCTGCATCCAGGGGTGGGAAGATTTCAGTTTTCACATGGTACAGTGTCTGTCAGGAAGAAAACAGTGCTGTTATCAAGATAAAAGGAGAGTTCTACTTGTGTTTAAATTGAACTGGACAATGGGTACAGGATCAACTTAACTTTACATGTAACAGACACTGCCTGTTAAATCTTCTTAATGCAAGATTCACTTGTAAGTAATGCTCACTTCATTATCTTGCTCAGTTTAAGAAAATCATAGAACATGGAATCCTGGAATGCTGTGCAATAGAAGGGACCTTAAAGATCATCTGATTACAACTCACCTGCCATGGGCAGGGAAACCTTCCACTAGATCAAGCAATCAATTCAAGTTTGATTAAATCTATTTTTTGATATCAGCAGTGATAATACCATTTTTTCCTTCACTTCTGTACTTTAACACAGCCTTTCAATGCTTCCAAATGGACACTAATCTTACTATTTAAACAATTTTTATCAGTTTCTTAGCTCCCCCCTTTACAGACACACCATTCAGATTCTGAGTAATACAGAACTACTTCATCCCTCTTCCTGTCACAGTCTTCAGAATAACAGTGCCCACATCATCAAGCTGATTTTTAATTCCTACAAAATTAAATTTCTACCAGAAAACCCCCACTGTTTAACAGAGGTAGTTGTCTTTAAAAACTCCAGAAAGATGCTGATACAAGTGCCAATAAATGCTTGTTACATGCCAGTAGGCAAACATCTGAAATATTGCTCGGGGCCAGTTTGCAGTAAGCAGGAAGAAAACACTGGAAACAGACAAAAGGACTTAACCAAATGAGAGTCTTCTCATGATGCTGCTTTTTACCCATGCATCATAAAGTATAACTCTGAATTTAGAGATGAGATTAAATAATGTTGATAAAACTTCCTATTAAAGGAATTCTACCTAGCCTATAAGCTTCCTAGCTGATCAAAGGAATAAAAAGTTTGTCCATAAAGGGAAAGAAGAAACATTTCAGATAATGGCCTAGAAAACCCTAAATATTTCATTAGAGAAGCTCATCTCAAGCACTACAAAAAACAACTCAGATGCTTTCAATAGCAAAGATATTTTGGAAATTGCCATTTGCTTTGGAGAGCACAATCTTAAGCCAGCAGGGAAAAAGCAGCTCAGAAATCTGCAGACAATCTCCATGGCACCAACCCAAGAAGGTGAAAACAGTAAAAAAATGGAACAAGATTAAGCTCAAGTGTTATGGCCCCCACCACATTCCCGTGGCAAGGATATGATTCCACTGTATCATATCAGGCTGCAGTTCTGTCACTCACAAACTGACCTTCCAAAGATTCTAAGCAGGTATCAACCTCATCATATAAGCAGATTTTTTCTAAAGTATTTCTTGATTTTCCCTTTCCATTTATTGGGAAACCATATTCAGTTAAGATATGCTACCCTATACTTAGAAGAGTACTTACAAAAAAATTTTCCACTTGGAATTTGTAAGTGAACGGCTTCAGGGTAAGAGACTGTTCTTCAGAGGTAGCTGGACAAAAGCTGACTGAAAACAGGCACTGCAAGGAGAGAGGAAGCTCTTTTGTCCACTTCAATTCCCATACAAAGAATATTGATTGCTTACTGTACACAACCTGGAAGAGAATGTTTAGAGTGTTAGCTCCTTCCTTCCTCTCACAGAGAAGGGGAAATGCACACGTGTATGTTTGTCTGTTCTGACATTGTTACAGTTTATAGAAACAAACTCAATAAATCATTAGGGAAATAAGCAACCAAAATGACTAACAGTGACTCACAATGCACATCTTTTTAAAAAGGAAGGATCCATTTCACTGTCAGAATCAAATGTTTCAAAAGGAAACACTTCACATTCTGATGTGCCTGAAAATATTTTAATCGAAAGTCAAATTTAATAAAGTTATTAATATGTTTTTATATCCTTTCTCTAGGTACCATGAATAAACAATTTAATATGTTCAGGCAAGGCTGAAAGAAACTTCAGGGTTGCCCAGGGAACTTGTGGATGCCCCATCCCTGGAAGTGTCCAAGGCCAGGTTGGATGGGGCTCTGAGCATCCTGGTCTAGTGAAAGATGTCCCTGCCCATGGCAGGGGATTGGAACTGGATCATCTTCAAATCCCCTTCCAACCCAAACCATTCTATGATTGTATGGTAAGAAACTGTTCTGCAACTGAACTGGTTTACAGCTGTATTTAATTGGAAAACTGCCAACCTGATTTTTTTTTCCTAAAACCCAATGACAAACTGCAACCATAAGATGAATACGTTGAATAAACCACCAAATGAATTTTTACCTGTTGAGATGCAGGGTTGAGAGGTACCAGCTGCAAATCTGTACACTCAGCAGAATTTTTTAGGCTGTAGTCTGAAAGCTGGAAACAGAGTTCTGACAAATTCTGTACACGGACTTGCACGTATTTCCTGAAAAACGCGACACAGTTTGTTCAATGAAAGCTGAGGAGTTACGTTGAGAGAGTCCATGTCCATAAAACAAGGCTGTAAAACATCCTCTTTCATATTAAACAAAACCAAAGAACTACACAGGAACAGGCTAACTGGGTTCATCCTGTGGTCTTATTTCCAAAACCACAAATTTGTTTTATTGTCATGAAACAACACGAGAGGAAATGCAAATACTTCCGGGGGGAGATAGTAAAAGCCCAACTTATATATTTAAAAAAAAAGGCTGCTATAAATATGAGTTACAAAAGCCCAGCTCCATACTTTGTAAGAAGAAAGGAACAATAAATAAATAATGAGTACATTACCGTTTGCCAGCTGACAGCAAGGAATGCTTGGCATTAAAGGGTATGCAGAATGTTAATGCAATAATTGTGGAGTAAATCGACCAAGGACAATCAATGGTCACCTAAAGAAAAAAGGGAACACAGTTCTTATTTGCAGTGGTCTTTGGCACAATGATTTTGCTTTTCTTCTCCTTTCTAAGCAAGGCTTTTCTCATCAAGTGTTTATATCTAAGGCATCCATGAGGGGAAGAAATTTAAAAAAAAATCAGTATGTAAAAACTAATCTGAAAAAATACAGGTTTTTGTTTGCCTGTGAGTGGGATATGAAATCTCAAAGCAGCTTTTCCTACAAGAACTGACATACCCAGTTCTAAAGACTAGAAATAAAGGAAGGGGAATAGAAGAAAGAAAAGATAAAAGGACACCAATGGCATCTTAATACAAAAACTGGTAAAGGTCAGTATCAAATAAACTGCTGTAAGATCTATTATTTAAATGTCTTTATAATAATTTAGTATATTAAATACAAGCTCAAAATATTTTAAAAAATGCATTTCATGTATATTTGTTTTAACTTGAAGCAGCACACTTGACTTTATCTTTCCCATGAATCAGAAGCTGGAATTAAAAGACCACCATGCCACCTTTTACAAAGACACAGGCACCCTCCATGCTTTATAAACTGTGTTAAAACACTAAAACTTAGATTACTAGCCAAGGGAACAGTTGACAATTTATTAACCACAGTGTATATTTTGGCTTATATTTACAATTTCTTTACATTTTTAACGTTTGCTATGATTTTTGTACTGAAGGAAAGTAAGTTCCAAACAAGCAAGTTCCCTCTCACCACCACTTCTATTCTGTGAAGTGTTTACCCCTGCGATCAAATACATTTCATAATAAAAACTACAAGCTACATCTTACTTTTTGGTCAACAGTAGCCATGCAGTTGCCCTGTTTCTGCTTCTCTTTGCTTTTCCTGTGATTTTCTTTATTTGTAGTATTCTTCTCCACTGCAGATTCCGTGGCTGATGGCAAATACATGACTTCTAGTTCAAACTCAATCACATGATATGCAGGAGCCACTGGCAAGCTGATGCTTGTGATCTTTTCAGAAGACTGAATCCTTAGTGATGACTCTGAGATCTTTTCTATAGTTGTGTAGAATGGGGAAAAAAAGAAAATCATAGAAAAATATGTGGTGCCATAACCATTTCCTACAAGGTTTGCAAAAACAACAATGAAAAAACATGTTATAAAACTCCACAGTAACCTCTTCAAACCAGCTATAATCTCTACATGCTAAATATTTAACTTCCCAGGAGTGATGCTCTATCCTTCTGAAACTGCAGGAAGATAACCACCACATTCCATGTAATAATTCTCCTTCTAATGTTCAGGAAGGAACTAAGACAGCAATTTAACAACAAACTTCAAACCAGCTAAAGAGCAACTTTAGCCCATCAGATGACACTTAAACAATTTTTTACAAAGTGAAAACACCTCGTTAAGTCCCATAATTTCACATCAAGCAACCTTGGACACACACATATGCAGCAGTTTCACATGCCTTCTGAATTTCATCAATGAAAGTAAAATTGTCCAGC
This sequence comes from Aleadryas rufinucha, assembly GCA_013397815.1. Taxonomy (NCBI): domain Eukaryota; kingdom Metazoa; phylum Chordata; class Aves; order Passeriformes; genus Aleadryas; species Aleadryas rufinucha. Next base: position 39,591 of record VZTH01001627.1, read on the forward strand.
TATGTTTGTATTTTTACATACTACAGTTTTGAGGGTGAAAATTTAAGACCTTTCTTGCACTGAAGCACTCAGTTGCAAATCTCTAAAATTGTTCTTAATAATGACTATTGACAAACACTGTCAGTGTTCTTAATACTGTAAGTACAGGTTGCTTCAGGATGACTGAACTTGTTAGCCTTTTAAAGATTATTCATTTTCACTTCCTGGCTTACCCCTGGTGTTGGAATAGATCACTGCCTTGCTCTCAGGGTGGTACAGGATGGGCATGGCATCCGCGTTGCTGAGCTGCAGAGTGTCCCCGCTCTTCATGGTGTAGTGACCAGTGGTCACTGTGAACTTCACCTTCTGGGGAATGCCAGCCAAAAGGCTTTCTGAAGGACAGAGCAGGAATTGTTAACAGATTCCAGTACATGGTTACAATGTAGGCACTAAGGCCTGTTGGCAGTTGGTCACACACTGGGGTAACTTAATAATGTGGGGTTTTGGTGTTATGTGACACATTAAACCCAGCTCAGATACAACTTGAGGGGAGAACAGTTGGTTTCAACCTGAGAGCCCAAACCTACTGCATCTTGGATGGCTTAATGAGCTGGCTCTGCAGCACAGAATTCAGTGAAATACAGTAATAACCCCAAAGAATTTACCAAGCTTTTGAAGATCTCCAGGTTGCAGACAGCTCTGTATTTTCACACCTGTGATGCCAGTCATACCCACATGCTATATGTACATGATCAGCCTAACAGAAATGGCAGTGTGCACACAGAATCACAGCTATCAGTTTCATAGGGGTCCCTAATTTCATTAATGCCCAATATGCCTGTCCTTCCTTCACCACACACTGTAACCCTGTGGCTGGAATGACAGCACAAAATTCATATTAACTCCTCAGCAGCAACACTCAATAGCCTGAAAATAAATCACTATTAACTTCCATTTATACACTTTAATAAACACTACAAGTAGTGTTCAGCTGTCCCTGAAACCAATGGATGTATTCAGTATTCATTTTTAACGAGTTTGTATCATCTTCTCTAGCAGAGAATCCCATTTCTTACTTAGTTCTTATAAATATCAAAGGGACTGTAGCATTAAGGGGGAATTTATTCACAGAAAAGGTGATTAAACATTGGAAGGGGCTGCCCCAGGAGGTGGTCACTGTCCCTGCAGCTGTTTAAGGGAAGGCTGGATGTGGCACTCAGTGCCATGCTCTGGCTGACAAGGTGGTATTCGGCCATAGGTTGGACTCGATCCCAGAGTCTTTTCAAACCTAATTGATCCTGTGATCACAAACCTAACCAATAAGGAGCTCAGTCAATTACAAAGGTAAATATTCACTTCTAATCAGTGTGGCAGCTCAAATCACACCTGGTATTTCAGTGACACTACATGTTCAAATCAACATTCAAAAGTGACACTATGTGTCCGGAGCCAAGCACTGGAATCGGTTGTCCAAAACCGGCCATCACTGGCAGGACATTATGATGGATCATTTGAAAAGCAAGGTTGTATTTTAGACTCAAAATGCAGAGTAAGGCAAATTGAGTAACACTGAAGCCATGAAACACTTTCTCTAATCCCACAGGAGCACGAGAGGAATCATCACAGCAGCTTCAGCACAGCCACTGTACCTACCAGTCATGGGCTCCACTTTGAGCTGGGGCTCCTGGGAGTACACGTCGTACTGCACGATCGGGTAGATGTGAAGGAGGACAAACTGCACCTTTCCCACTGAAGTGCACAGCTGCCTGAGCGTGTATGTCCCAGGTTCTTTGGCCTTGGAAGAAAACATTTGATTGGGGTTTTTTTAAGTTTAAGAAAATACTTCTAGAACAAACCCTCTACTAAAGACCAGCATGTTTCCATCCCATTTTTATAAGGTATTTCGGATTTGCAAACAGAAACTGCAGATATGTTTTCTGAGTAAATGACAAGATTTACACAAAGGAGCACCTTTTGCCCCACTAAAATAGAAGCTCTAGAGTGCTGTCTGATTCAAGAGAAAACATCATAATTAACAAGTACTAATAATCAGATTAACTCATATAGTACCTATGCTGTAAATTTGTTACTCTGGGGTGTGTTTTGCCTTGTTTGTTGGGTGGTTCCCCCCCCCCAAAGTGCAACATACATGAAAAAACATTATTAAGTACCTACACAATACCTGTGCTTATTTGACTAATTCATAAAAACAATTACATAAAATCCTACAGCATTTATGTAAGGCACAGCTTTCAGCTCCAGCTATTGATTTCACACATTCCCCACCACACACCCTGAGCCAATGTTGACAAGAAAGTAACACATACATATTTCATTTCCAACTCTTCCCATACCCTGAGTAATGGGATTCTGGATGTTTCTCGATAAGACTAAAAACAAAAGCAAATCTGTAACACCTGCTAGTATATTTATTCTTTGCTCTTAGGGACTGCTAGGGAATGGGAAGTGTTTTCTTTTTTTCATGTTCCACTTTACCAAGTATAATACATAAATACCAATGCTGGGTGTCATTAAATAAGTCTACAAGTTATGGAGAAAAGCTGTACCAACTCAACATTCAAACCTCATGCAGTTATTTACATGGCAAATGCAGACTGAAATTCAGTATTATGCATTTTGACATTAAAGTCACTACATTTTAGCCCTAAATAACAGAAAAGCATGAATAAAGTAATTCATAATATACACATATTGGTCTAAAAAATTCAGACAATGCTTTCTGATCTCTTTTAAGGCTTGGAAAAAAAATACTGGAAGATTGCTGTCAGCATAAATAATGTTAATCTTCAGTGTAAGGTCTACAGAAAGGATCAAACTCCCTCTGGATCACAGAAGCACAGTCATTCCTCTTCCTGCTGAAGTGGTGCAATTAAGCATTACTTTAAGAAAATTCAGAAAGCAAGTTGTCAGCAGTTTCTATCCTGTGGCCAGCTTTGTAATCCAGTAGAAGTGACACAGTGTATTACTACAATGATAATGGATTTTTAGTAAATATTTTGTAAATACTGCAGCTCAAATCCAGAGAAGCTTTTATTGTCTTATCTAATAATACACTGCTAAAATTATAACATGCTCACATTTTCCCTTTGAGGACAGGTAGATCATGGCTTAAAAACTATATTGTGGGATTCACACTGAGCAGTCTTCCCAAGCAAAGTTCTTTTCTTGAACGGAAGGTTGGGAAAATAGGAAAGTTATAAATGCAAGGCTGTCCATCCTCCAGTGGCCATCAGATGCATGGCAGAACCAGACAAATTCAAAGCAGAGCTCTATCTGGCTTTTCATTCATCTCTCTTCTCCTGGTGTTTCCAGTTGCTTCCTGATGCCACTAAGCCCAAATGCCAGCTCAGTGCAGTCCCTAAGAGCTCTCCTCTAGTAACGTTCCTTCATGTGAAATCCAGGTTATGTACATGTTAATTCATTTTACAGAAAATGGCATTTCCAGCCACCAAGGCCTCTGACATGTCCAAATCCCATTAACTCATCCCAATGAAAGGATGAGGATCCTCAGAATTTAGGTCAGTAGGTAGTTTATTACTAAATGACATTATTGCCATTCCACAGATGATAAGCTAGCTAATAAGCTAGTTAACTTAGTTAAATGATAAGATGACTAACAGGGACAATTTTAATTTTAACATCTTCTAAATTCAAATACTTGTAGCTGATCTTAGCTTCTTGCAGGTAGGTTTACTACATCCACCAAGTGAAAAATTATTCTACCACCCTCTGCAGAGAAGAACAGGCTGTCAACCAAACACAACCACACAATCACTTACTAAAGGGCTAGAAAAAGAATTCACATCAAAGCTTTTATACATTATTCTGAATGAGCTCAGCAGTGCAGGCAGACTTCATGAGCAGTACATTATATTGCATATAAATTTATCAGTTTAATTTTTGGCAGCAATAGTCAAGATGTTTAAAATAAGTTTAAGAAGGCTGACTCAAATGATTTCAAGTAGAAGAGTCATCTGTATGTTTTAGCATAAATACAACAACATCCTTGCAAGGGAAGTGATGGTGTAGAACAACAAAAAGCTGTAAGGGGAATGGATGATCCAAGTGTAACAGGAAGCTCACAGGTACCACTCACCAGCACAATGCTCTTCCTCACCCAGTATTTTTAACTTTTCTTTCACGAGTGCTACAATCACCCAGCTACAAAAACATACCTGAATATTGAAGGTTATTTTATTGTCCCCTGGTTCCAGTGTCAGGTTGCTGCACTTCAACACATGAGCCCCATCTTCCAAAGTGAGCCCCGAGGGCACGTCCAGGGAAGTGCTGCTCTCCTGCCTCCGCAGCAGCATGTGCGTGTTTTTGCAGATGATTCCTGCTGTGTTCAAGGAGTTGTCTGAGGGGCTCCGCTCGTACATTTCACACAGCTCCAGTGCTGGCAGGTTGTTTCTGGACAAAGGCAGGCCTGCAATTTCATTTGGGAAGCTGATGACACCGTTGGAAGTTTTGTGCTTGGTGAGCCACTCGGCTGTTTTCCTGTAGCTGTTCTTCTCAATGCTGAAGTGAACGTGGATGGCAACCTGGTCCACCTGGACAGGGATGGGCATTTGGCTCAGCAAAGTCAACTCAATGGACAACTTTCCACCCACGTGGACAACAGCATTTGGAGGGTCAAAATGCAGAGTTTTCAGCTGGGCAAAGGAGTGCATAGGCAATATAATCTTTTGACCTGGAAAGATAAAAACAGGGATTTTATTATTCTCCAGTTTTATTATTCTCCAGTGCTGCTGGAGATGAGCAAATCTTTTCTCTTAAAAATTTAAACCCTAGAATTAAATGGATCAACAACTTTTCACAATGAATCATTTCAAAACAAATCAATGCTTTCCAATTTTTTATCTTGCATGAGACTTAAAGATGCTGAGATTTGTTTCCCAACAGTTACTTAGACTAAAATTTCCATATCCAGGCTATTAAAAACAACTGAACTAAGAAAGATTGTCCAAGCAGAAGTTGAACATTTCACTGCTGCAGAACACAGTAGACAAACACAGTAGTACTAAGTGACAAACTTTCTAGAGTACAAAAAATCAAGAGCAAGTACAAGTTTAGGAAACTAATAATCAGGCTGGTGCCTTGAGCCAGCAGCTTTGCTATGCAAGGGGTTTTCATTCTCTTTTCTATATTCCAAAAACAACCCTGAGGCAGTACCAAAAATTAATTAAGAATCAAGTCTAAAGTAACATATTACTTATGGTACATCTATTCATTAAGAAAAAAATGTCTGCATAAAAATAAGCAGTCCTCAGATCTACAGGTATTATTCCATAAGAATTTGAATTATGATTAATATCTGACAAGAAGCTATTACTGAAACAGCATGAAGAATAAAGAGAGGAAATGGGATGGACAAAATAATAAGCTGAAAGTGGATGGGAACAGATCTAATATCAAAATCCAGGAAGTACCATCAGAGAGCTGTCACTTGCATGCCAGCAATGAGAGACAAAGACAGGTTAGGAACTGAAAAAACCCAACACACAGTAAATTATGGGCTGTTAAAGCAGAGAAACATAACTGAAGGAAAACAAAGACTTCACAGTATTCAGGATGAACATGTTAATTACCCTTTCATCTTTAACTATTCTTAATTACTGTAGATTTATAAATGTTTTGGAGATAACAAGTTTAGAAATTATATACAAAATAATGAGCGCAATCAGAAAAAGCCTCCCCATCTCCCTTTAGGGAACAAGCAGATTCTTAAGTTTTAAGACCTTGACTTACCTTGGTTCTCTGCTTGCTGCTTGGCAAAATCTAGTATTTCTTGGCAAAATCTTTTTCGTTCCTCTTCTGTTAAGTGATTATCACCAGCTAAAAGGCTGCTCGTTTGGAGATAACTAATGAAGTTAAGGAACCACCAGGTAGAAACCCAAAACAATTAGAAATGTGACTGAAAACAAGACATTCAAGTACTCCTTTTCTGATCTTTAGAGACAAGACCTGCTGTTATCATCACACTTTTCCACTAGACAAGAAACAATGGAAGATTTACCATTATCTGAGAGTATTACAGAATCCCAATACTTCTTTTGCAGATGTACTAAAAATATGATCCATTATTAACCAGTGCAATCTTGCCTCATCTAAAAAGATTCATGAGCATAGAAAATTCATTATTTGACAATAACAAATGCAGTGTGCAAGTTAAAGACACGGTGTCTTGCATTACACTGCCCAACATTTAGCACTAAATAATCTTGAGTATTCTATTTTATTCCAATTGACTTGGCTGAGAATCTGCCAGCTGTTACAGCATCACTTACCATAACTAACTCATAAGACATTCTTTAAAATTTTAAGTGCTGGGGATATAAAGGATCACTTGAATATTTACCTAAGAATGCAATAGCACCAGCTCAGATTTTTTATGAGCATTTGCACTGAAGCAGAAAAATTTAAGCGTGTTTAAAAGTGATGTGAGAATTTGCAAAGGAGGCTGACATGTATAATGTGTGTCTTGTTCTAAGAGCACACAAACCAACAAAAAACCAGCACAATAGAACAACCCCCAAAATATGGGGGGGTTGTGCTTCCTACGGTATCAAATAACTCAGCTTTCTCAGCTCAGACTCAGAACATTTGGCAGTCTGTACTGTTAAATAAAAGTTAGAGATATGTCAGAAGAGTAATCCCAAGCCTCATTTTCTCCAGTTGTGATTGTTCGGGCTCTGCCTTTCAGAGGATACTTTTCTATCTGCCCAAGCTGCTTCTGACATTCAGCCAGCTGCTTCCTCGTGTGTGTGACCAGCAGTGCCCAGCCCTCAGCAAGGTAGGTTTTCAGTGCTCCTTGAAGATACACCTCTGCCTTCTGGGGACCTTTCTTCCTCCTTGCAAAATAAAGAAATGAGCACAGAGCAATGTAAGAAACTTTGCAGCCATGAAAACTGGCAACATCTTTTCTCAAAGTGGTGATGGGGGAGGAACACTGCACGTAAATGCAGGACAAACTGCAGTGAACCATTATGATCTTTCATTTTCTGGTAACACATAAACATATGGGCCTTCCTTTACTGCAATTCACTTAAGCATGTAGAACTGTAATTAATGTCAATATTTCATGTCAACCAAAGGCTCCATATGCAGATCTACCCCAAGTAAGAGTAAATAAAAAGAGTGAAGGAACCTCCCACAAATGAAACAAACACCACCTTAAGCTTCTCACACTAAAAATTTACTTACTCAAAAATTTTAAAGCAGAAAAATACTTCAATGAAAATTTTATCACCACACAGCAGTTCCATGGGAGTCTTAAAACCCAGTATTGTTCCCTCTGGTGACAATTTAAGTTAGTTTAGGAGAATCTGTTGCAGCTAGGAGATCAGGCTGCTTTAGTGAATTTAGGTGGGAGGTATGCCCAAACATGTTTTCCAAAAAACCACTTAGCAGCCTTAAATTCTTCTAAATAAGAAAAACAAAACAACACTGAAAAGTGAAGGAGGTTTTCTCAGTGGGTGTTTACAGAGAGAAACACAAAAAACGTATTTGGAAATCAGGAATAAAATCACTGTTTCACAGGAGGGGAAACAACCACTTTGCAATGATAACCTCAAATATGAAACGGATTACTCTCCAAAGACATGTTTTCTGGCTTTTTTAGATAGATGCAGTCCATATATATAGTTAAGATAACTCTGCATTTACTATAGCCTGCTCCCTAAGGAGGCTTCTGACTTGTTTCAAAGGTTATAGTTACCTTTCCCACCATTTTCTTCCTAGAATAAGAAAGGATCAAGCTAAAGAATATAGGATAGTTAAAGGTAAGAGTACAAAATCATGAGGTGAGAATTAAAGTTTGATAAAAGAGATTGCTAGTTTTCTTTTTTTTTCCCCAGAAATAGGGTCTGTTACATTTTAAAAAATACTTTTAAAAATTCCTGTTTAAGTACAGTGTATCCTCCTCACAGACAATATTCAAACTTTTCAAAGGCAATGCATTTAAGACATTTTAAAGTCATTTACATATAAAACTCGGCCAAGTCCTTTCCCACAAGCTTAGCTGAGCGAATTCTTCCAATATTTGTGTACATTTCAATGGTGGCATGGGACAGATCCTGTTTAAAAGAGAAGAAACCAACATAAGCTTTATGTACTTTNGGGTCTGTTTACATTTTGAAAAATACTTTTTAAAATCCCTGCTTAAGTACAGCGTATCTTCCTCACAGACAATATTCAAACTTNCATATATATAGTTAAGATAACTCTGCATTTACTATAGCCTGCTCCCTAAGGAGACTTCTGACTTGTTTCAAAGGTTATAGTTACCTTTCCCACCATTTTCTTCCTAGAATAAGAAAGGATCAAGCTAAAGAATATAGGATAGTTAAAGGTAAGAGTACACAATCATGAGGTGAGAATTGAAGTTTGATAAAAGAGATTGCTAGTTTTCTTTTTTTTTTCCCCCAGAAATAGGGTCTGTTTACATTTTGAAAAATACTTTTTAAAATCCCTGCTTAAGTACAGCGTATCTTCCTCACAGACAATATTCAAACTTTTCAAAGGCAATGCATTTAAGACATTTTAAAGTCATTTACATATAAAACTCGGCCAAGTCCTTTCCCACAAGCTTAGCTGAGCGAATTCTTCCAATATTTGTGTACATTTCAATGGTGGCATGGGACAGATCCTGTTTAAAAGAGAAGAAACCAACATAAGCTTTATGTACTTTCAGCAGCTATATGGTATTTCACACAAACTCAAAGCCAGTGACTGCAACAAAATGCCCAGAATGAGTCACATTTGCCCTGAGCACACAACACACAGCAGTTTGTAACAGGTCACCTTCACTCCTTCTGCACTTGGTCATTATCCCATATCTGTAAATGCTAAGTTATAAGCAGAACAATTATTTTCACAAGAGTGCCTTAAAGGAATTTTGCTTGCATTCCCAAATTGAAGTTTATCTCTCATCTTTAAGCTTCATCTCCACTGTGTCCAAGTGTCACCTTCTTCCCCTTGCTCACCTTCCTCCTCTTGCCCTAAGCTTTAATAACAGCAGCAAACTTTTCTCACAAAATTAGCAGTTACAACACACACTGACTGTATTCAACCACCCAACTTCTTTCCAAAGTCCATAATAATCTCTGGCCAGATATATAAAAACATAAAAAATACATCACATCATGACAGGACGAAGGGGAATGGCTTCAAACTGAGAAGATTTTTTTTAAAAATGCAAATTGATTATCTTAGCTGTGTCTGGAAATTTTAACTAATCAGTTCTTTCCCACTGAATACATGGATTAAATATGGGTATACATAAAATGTATATATTTACATGACAACTACACAGAAAACAATCTTTTATAGTGTATCTGACATCTGAATTTCTGTTGCATGAAAGTGAAGTTGAAATACAAAGAGAAATGGCAATTCCTCTGGCAAACACTACAGATCCCACTTAGTTTCTGAAATTTAGGAAGTTACTGCTGAGCTTTGCAGAGATCTTCAGGTGCATATTGGAACTGAGTATGCCAGAGCAACTAGCACCTCTGAAGATTTTAATTCTGATCCAGCTACACAACTAGTCCTATAAATAAATTAAGAACAGAAGTGAAACCTGGTATCTTCAGACAAAATGTTTTGAGACTTTTTCTTTCGATAAAACTTTGTAAAATTAACTATCACATAGTTTTCATGTTTCAAAAAAACAAATTTCCATTTTCCTTCAAGTTTTTTCCCCAGAAAACTTTATTGGCAGTAGTGCAAATCTGAGAAATTTTAAAGGAAATTTATTTAAGGGAAAAAAAAACCCCAAACAACCCAACAAAATCTGTCAATCCAAGCCCTCAAAAAATCAAACATATTCTTGTGACAGTCAAGATCTTTTGTTTTATTTAACAATCTTCTATTTGAAAAACAAAACCAGCAAAACAAAAAAAACCCTGAAACTATTACAATGGCTCCTCAGTAGGGGAGCTGTCAGGAAATAAAGATGCACAACATTATAATCCTCATTGTGCATCAGTCTATGCCAGGTACAACCCTATTATCCACAGATGTCCCACAGTTTCTATAAAAAAAAATCAACAGTATAAATTTAATCATGTAATACTCATTGCAAAATTCAAGCCCAAACCATTTAAAATGAAGCTGAATTCACACATCAATATTCTTCTGGGAAAGATTCAGTTAATCCTGGATTTGGGATAGCAGAACATGATAGGTGTGACATTGGCTTTTTAAATATCTAAGTATACATACCTATAGATAATAACCTCAGCTCAAAACTGTAAATATTAAAGTTAATGCAAANAAAGTGAAGGAGGTTTTCTCAGTGGGTGTTTACAGAGAGAAACACAAAAAACGTATTTGGAAATCAGGAATAAAATCACTGTTTCACAGGAGGGGAAACAACCACTTTGCAATGATAACCTCAAATATGAAACGGATTACTCTCCAAAGACATGTGTCCTGGGCTTTTTTAGATAGATGCAGTCCATACATATAGTTAAGATAACTCTGCATTTACTATAGCCTGCTCCCTAAGGAGACTTCTGACTTGTTTCAAAGGTTATAGTTACCTTTCCCACCATTTTCTTCCTAGAATAAGAAAGGATCAAGCTAAAGAATATAGGATAGTTAAAGGTAAGAGTACAAAATCATGAGGTGAGAATTAAAGTTTGATAAAAGAGATTGCTAGTTTTCTTTTTTTTTCCCCAGAAATAGGGTCTGTTACATTTTAAAAAATACTTTTAAAAATTCCTGTTTAAGTACAGTGTATCCTCCTCACAGACAATATTCAAACTTTTCAAAGGCAATGCATTTAAGACATTTTAAAGAGTCATTTACATATAAAACTCGGCCAAGTCCTTTCCCACAAGCTTAGCTGAGCGAANGAGCTGTCAGGAAATAAAGATGCACAACATTATAATCCTCACTGTGCATCAGTCTATGCCAGGTACAACCCTATTATCCACAGATGTCCCACAGTTTCTATAAAAAAAAATCAACAGTATAAATTTAATCATGTAATACTCATTGCAAAATTCAAGCCCAAACCATTTAAAATGAAGCTGAATTCACACATCAATATTCTTCTGGGAAAGATTCAGTTAATCCTGGATTTGGGATAGCAGAACATGATAGGTGTGACATTGGCTTTTTAAATATCTAAGTATACATACCTATAGATAATANTCACATCATGACAGGACGAAGGGGAATGGCTTCAAACTGAGAAGATTTTTTTTAAAAATGCAAATTGATTATCTTAGCTGTGTCTGGAAATTTTAACTAATCAGTTCTTTCCCACTGAATACATGGATTAAATATGGGTATACATAAAATGTATATATTTACATGACAACTACACAGAAAACAATCTTTTATAGTGTATCTGACATCTGAATTTCTGTTGCATAAAAGTGCAGTCATAAATACAAAGAGAAATGGCAATTCCTCTGGCAAACACTACAGATCCCACTTAGTTTCTTAAATTTAGGAAGTGACTGCTGAGCTTTGCAGAGATCTTCAGGTGCATATTGGAACTGAATATGTAAGAGCAACTAGAACCTCTGAAGGTTTTAATTTTGATCCAGCTACACAACTTGTCCTATAAATAAATGAAGAACAGAGTGAAACCTGGTATCTTCAGACAAAATGTTTTTAGACTTTGTCTTTTGATAAAACTTTGTAAAATTAACTATCACATAGTTTTCATGTTTCAAAAAAACAAATTTCCATTTTCCTTCAAGTTTTTTCCCCAGAAAACTTTATTGGCAGTAGTGCAAATCTGAGAAATTTTAAAGGAAATTTATTTAAGGGAAAAAAAACTCCAAAAAACCCAACAAAATCTGTCAATCCAAGCCCTCAAAAAATCAAACATATTCTTGTGACAGTCAAGATCTTTTGTTTTATTTAACAATCTTCTATTTGAAAAACAAAACCAGCAAAACAAAAAAAACCCTGAAACTATTACAATGGCTCCTCAGTAGGGGAGCTGTCAGGAAATAAAGATGCACAACATTATAATCCTCACTGTGCATCAGTCTATGCCAGGTACAACCCTATTATCCACAGATGTCCCACAGTTTCTATAAAAAAAAATCAACAGTATAAATTTAATCATGTAATACTCATTGCAAAATTCAAGCCCAAACCATTTAAAATGAAGCTGAATTCACACATCAATATTCTTCTGGGAAAGATTCAGTTAATCCTGGATTTGGGATAGCAGAACATGATAGGTATGACACTGGCTTTTTTAATATCTAAGTGTACATACCTATAGATAATAACCTCAGCTCAAAACTGTAAATATTAAAGTTAATGCAAATATTTGAAACTTGGGGCCCCTACAGGGTTCCAGTTGTAAAACAAATCAGCCTTGTTGTGCTCAGTATGCAAGAAATAACCTCTGATACCAAAATATGGAAATACAGATTTATGTTCTCAATGTATCTTCTCAGGTTTGAAAACTTTGACCCTATTTAATCTACAGTGCAAACACACAAAACTAATATAAATAAGCAAAACTCATACTTACTAAGTAGTGTTTTTCAAAAGCTTCTACAGATGATAAGGCCTCTTTGAGTTTCTTGTAAGGGCTCTGTGATGCATTGGCTTTAGAAAAAAGCAGAACAAAAGGTGTCACTTACAAATGCATTCTTAGAAGAGCCTGTATGCATCCCACCCCACCCTATCCCTGCTTCTTCTCCAGTAGAAAGTGGAGAGAAAACTAAAAACTATTATCACTTTGTAGCTCCAGGTGCAGGTTATCTATTTGCATGCAATCAAGGATGCTCCATTTGTTTTTCAAATAATTTTATTTTAAATATTTGTCTGAAAGCATTAAGAACTTAACTCAAATTCAGTGCTGTTCAAGACCATTGACCTACATGCTGATAAGTGGAGCATCAGTGAAAAAACTTATACTTGCAACAGTAAACAGATGCATTGGTAATTTAAAATACTAAATAGACATTGAAAGAACTTGTAAGAGATAAAGTTCTATCAATGTGTGTGTGTAGATGTAGAGATACTTGGAAATTCTCATTACTGATGTATTTATATGCCATGCATTTAAGACAGTGTCAGCTATTGGAAGGAATTCCTCCATTCCTGGAAGTACCTGTTTCAGGGCGTTCTGCTCCCAGCCCTGCTAACAGATCCACAGTCCTGTTAAGGTCTTCTGAGTTGGGTCCCTTCTCTGACACAAGTCCACACAGGTAACCCAGAGATTTTAACTGTAAGAGAAACCAGATGCTTGCTTTCAACAGGCTATAAAATCAATATAAAACCTCTCTTATTCTATTACATCGTTCCATTTTCATTGCTTTCCCATTATGCTGCTTATGGGATCTCACAATTAACTGTTATTCTCAGAGTATAAATTAACCTTATAAAAGAATTAAATTGCTTATAAGTTACTGACTCAAATATTGGAACATGTGTCTATACAGACAGATCCCTACATGCACAACACCTGATCTGAGTAAATCCTTCTGGTTTTCAATATAAACACAAACAAAGCTCAAGATGTTCAGCAGTTATGACCAAGGATTATTTCTAATAGCTGTGTCTGCATTTTTGAAAACTGTATAATCAAGAAAAGCAGGCAGTCTCCAGTAGAGTGATTAGGCAGCTTACAAATTCACCTGAAGTATTGTATTGAGGTGAAAACTGTCTTGAAAAAGAGATTAGCACAGCTAACAGTGTTACCAGAGTTAACTTCCATAAACCCCCTTCTAGACAGCAGCTGGCAGCTCAACACCCAGAATTAAAGAAGCTCTTATCTATTGGCCATTTGGTTAATTTACTTAGAAAACTCAATCAACTGTAAAGGTAAGCCCACAAAAGAATAAAGGTCTCAGCTTGTCACATTACTCCACACCACGAAAAATGGGAATGGACATTAACTTTTTTTTTAAAATTTATTNAAACTTTATTGGCAGTAGTGCAAATCTGAGAAATTTTAAAGGAAATTTATTTAAGGGAAAAAAAACTCCAAAAAACCCAACAAAATCTGTCAATCCAAGCCCTCAAAAAATCAAACATATTCTTGTGACAGTCAAGATCTTTTGTTTTATTTAACAATCTTCTATTTGAAAAACAAAACCAGCAAAACAAAAAAAACCCTGAAACTATTACAATGGCTCCTCAGTAGGGGAGCTGTCAGGAAATAAAGATGCACAACATTATAATCCTCACTGTGCATCAGTCTATGCCAGGTACAACCCTATTATCCACAGATGTCCCACAGTTTCTATAAAAAAAAATCAACAGTATAAATTTAATCATGTAATACTCATTGCAAAATTCAAGCCCAAACCATTTAAAATGAAGCTGAATTCACACATCAATATTCTTCTGGGAAAGATTCAGTTAATCCTGGATTTGGGATAGCAGAACATGATAGGTATGACACTGGCTTTTTTAATATCTAAGTGTACATACCTATAGATAATAACCTCAGCTCAAAACTGTAAATATTAAAGTTAATGCAAATATTTGAAACTTGGGGCCCCTACAGGGTTCCAGCTGTAAAACAAATCAGCCTTGTTGTGCTCAGTATGCAAGAAATAACCTCTGATACCAAAATATGGAAATACAGATTTATGTTCTCAATGTATCTTCTCAGGTTTGAAAACTTTGACCCTATTTAATCTACAGTGCAAACACACAAAACTAATATAAATAAGCAAAACTCATACTTACTAAGTAGTGTTTTTCAAAAGCTTCTACAGATGATAAGGCCTCTTTGAGTTTCTTGTAAGGGCTCTGTGATGCATTGGCTTTAGAAAAAAGCAGAACAAGAAGTGTCACTTACAAATGCATTCTTAGAAGAGTCTGTATGCATCCCACCCCACCCCACCCCATTCCTGCTTCTTCTCCAGTAGAAAGTGGAGAGAAAACTAAAAACTATTATCACTTTGTAGCTCCAGGTGCAGGTTATCTATTTGCATGCAATCAAGGATGCTCCATTTGTTTTTCAAATAATTTTATTTTAAATATTTGTCTGAAAGCATTAAGAACTTAACTCAAATTCAGTGCTGTTCAAGACCATTGACCTACATGCTGATAAGTGGAGCATCAGTGAAAAAACTTATACTTGCAACAGTAAACAGATGCATTGGTAATTTAAAATACTAAATAGACATTGAAAGAACTTGTAAGAGATAAAGTTCTATCAATGTGTGTGTGTAGATGTAGAGATACTTGGAAATTCTCATTACTGATGTATTTATATGCCATGCATTTAAGACAGTGTCAGCTATTGGAAGGAATTCCTCCATTCCTGGAAGTACCTGTTTCAGGGCGTTCTGCTCCCAGCCCTGCTAACAGATCCACAGTCCTGTTAAGGTCTTCTGAGTTGGGTCCCTTCTCTGACACAAGTCCACACAGGTAACCCAGAGATTTTAACTGTAAGAGAAACCAGATGCTTGCTTTCAACAGGCTATAAAATCAATATAAAACCTCTCTTATTCTATTACATCGTTCCATTTTCATTGCTTTCCCATTATGCTGCTTATGGGATCTCACAATTAACTGTTATTCTCAGAGTATAAATTAACCTTATAAAAGAATTAAATTGCTTATAAGTTACTGACTCAAATATTGGAACATGTGTCTATACAGACAGATCCCTACATGCACAACCCCTGATCTGAGTAAATCCTTCTGGTTTTCAATATAAACACAAACAAAGCTCAAGATGTTCAGCAGTTATGACCAAGGATTATTTCTAATAGCTGTGTCTGCATTTTTGAAAACTGTATAATCAAGAAAAGCAGGCAGTCTCCAGTAGAGTGATTAGGCAGCTTACAAATTCACCTGAAGTATTGTATTGAGGTGAAAACTGTCTTGAAAAAGAGATTAGCACAGCTAACAGTGTTACCAGAGTTAACTTCCATAAACCCCCTTCTAGACAGCAGCTGGCAGCTCAACACCCAGAATTAAAGAAGCTCTTATCTATTGGTCATTTGGTTAATTTACTTAGAAAACTCAATCAACTGTAAAGGTAAGCCCACAAAAGAATAAAGGTCTCAGCTTGTCACATTACTCCACACCATGAAAAATGGGGATGGACATTAACTTTTTTTTTTTAATTTATTTTAAACTCCACTTAATTTTGTCACTAGTTGCTAAATTTCTTCATTCAGTCAGTTCTACCTTCCTGCTACTCATTATCCTAAAATTCTTCCCTTTACCCTTTGTGTTAGAAAAATGATGGATGTGAGAAACGTTTCTAACTCAGGTTGGAAATTATCTTCCATAGAAACATCTAAGGAGCATGGGAAGAATCTGATGCACCAATTGACATTTTAAACAATTCTTTGCTTCCTTTATTCTGATCTCCCCCCCCTTCCTTTTTTTTTTTAGCAATAATTATTCAAGGTGAAAGTGTATTTCTCTGCTTTTGTAATAAAACAAGGGTCAATTACAGGATTCTTAAGTCTACTGAAATACGAACAAACTATGATTAAAATAAATAGCAAATATTCCACAGGCTACACAAACAAGACGATGAGTCTTCAAAACGTTGGTCTTCAAAAACATCCACAAAGACCACATCAGGCTATTCCAGTAGTTTCTGGAGTTTACTTTCTTTCTAACATGTTCTTCAACAGTGGAAAGCATAGCAACCTCAAACATCACCTCTTTCATAGAAATAAGTGGAACTTGACAAATTAAGGAAGCAGTTTAACCAAACTGAAAACGTCACTTTAGAACATTTATGGTAAAGGCTGGTGACTGAAAAAATGGAAATTATTTGCCTCTTTCACAAGCCACCAAGGGTAACACCTTCAATAAAGGTAGGGGTCTATTACTGCTGTACTGACATGCTGGAGAAATAGAGACCTGTGTAAACAGACTGCTGTAATCTCTGTTTTTAACGGTAAATGCATCCAAATCTGGGCATTTTTTCTGCTGTATCTGAAATTCACCTGCTCTCCCTCTCAGTCAACATGGACTGAGCTCATTCTGGAGTTTAATCAAACTACTGATTAATTATCAAATTAGTAGTGAGGAAAGGGGGGACAGAAAAAGAAGGGGACAAACCCTTGTTACTC
Organism: Aleadryas rufinucha; assembly: GCA_013397815.1. NCBI lineage: Eukaryota > Metazoa > Chordata > Aves > Passeriformes > Aleadryas > Aleadryas rufinucha. The sequence continues at coordinate 56,627 of VZTH01001627.1, forward strand.
CCAGGCCTCAAAGCACAGTGAAAACAAGTGGATATAAACATGGATGTCTCATCTAGACTAGACTCAAGACAATGTACAGAACCCAGTATTAAATTCCACAACAAAAAGGACAAAATCTGTTCAGGGAAACAAATATTCTGCTTCAACACTGTAATACCAGCACCCCAACACATCATTCACTCACCTTCTCAGTGGCATAGCTCCACAGGCCAACTGTGTGGGAAACATTTGCATCTACTTGAGCCCTATCACAGCAGCCTTCTATTCTCTGTAAGACTTCCAAGCAACTCAAAAACACCCAGCAATCCAAAGCTCCAGGAGGAACGGAGACCTGGAGATGAACAGGTAAAATTAACTGAGAAATAAACCATAGTCAGATGAGGAAATACTTCAGCAAAAGTACTTTTCTTGATACAACACGGCAGAACCTCTTGGAAGAGCTTACTCTAAGAATACACAAAGCACAGCCCAACTCTCGCTGCCTCCTGAATAATTTATATCTATTAGTTCATGAAACATATTAACTAGATTTGATACATTCATCAAGATGCAAGAGAAGGAAAGGAAGACTAATAGGTCTTGGAAAAATTCCAAGTCTGAAAACTCACCTTAAGGAAAACAGAGTTAGGAAAAATTTCTGTAAATAGACTACTACTTTCCTAAGGAGACATCGGTTCTAACTGAGACTGAAATGAAAAGTACACTAAGAAGTGTTAAAAACCTGGAAAAAACAAATTAGTCTCTAAGACTCCTTCACAGAAATAAGCTTATTCATCAAAGGATAAGACATCGGCATGGACAACTAATTAAAAAATGGAGATGAAAAACAAATAAACAAAGAAACACAAAAAGAGAAAGATAAAGATGAGAGTCTGATACTAGAATATTTTCAAGAATTAAGATAAAGATGAGCATAACTAAAGACATGAAATACAGACACAATAATGGCATCTCAAAATCCTGTTAATAACCAATGCAAAAATTCTCCTTTTAAAAAGATTATAAAAGTCCTAAACCCCACAAAAAACTAGGTGATTAATGGGATAGGAAAGTTCAAAGTATGAGCATAATGCACTGGAAGAAATAATAAAGATATGAATTCTGAAAGAATTTTCAGGAATACAAAGATCCTAAAAACAGAGTAGTTTAGATTTCTGCTGTGTGTTCAGTGGTGACAAATCACATTAAGAGGTTTGCCTGCATTAGGAAAAGGATCACAACAGGGGTAAGTACATGCTATGCACAATTAAGTGACATTATCTCCCAGAACACTGCATTCAGTTTGGATCACCACAGCAAGACAGGAACAACAGAAATAAGACACAGTGCAGAGGAAAACTCGAAACACTGGGAGCACAGGACAGACCTGGGGTGCAGCAAAAGGGGAACTGTAGGAAGTACCTTCAGATATCTAGAAGGCTGCATTTTGGAAAGGAAAAAAAACCACCACAAAATGCACACACAAATCATACTATCTGTGGGAATTACACATTAGTTTTAGAACACATGAAGGTGTCAGCAAAGCATCTGAAGCAGATTTGCAGTTTTTAAATGCAGATGAACAGATGGAACTTACTACCATGATGTCAGACAGGCAAAAGTTAGCAGCTGCTGCTATAATGGCACAGTTAAAACTAACAGAGCACCCATGGGATGAGGACATGGGTAAGTCACAAAATGATATTCAGAAATAATCTCTTCTTTTTGTTACAGGGGATTAGCCTGCATAACAGCATAATAACCACTCTCCCTTATTTCCTTCAATACAACACTGCTATAGATTTAAATTATGGGAACTACAGTTCAAAAGATTGGTAATAAATCCATGAAAGAAGCAGACAAATGACTACCAATTTAGAAAAGTTAACTTTCCAGGTGAAGACTAAAATACTTTAACTAAATAGATTTGGTTCTCAGGTGTGATGTCTCCAAATTTCTTGCCAAAGACATCCTCATGATGACACAATCAACTGCAGCCCACTTGTTATTACAGCATCATTTTGAGAACTCCCAGCCAGTGCTTACTCAACGCTGGTCACTGACAGCTAAACTTGAAAGATCTTGTTAGGTCATCACTGGATAAAATCATTCACAAAATGGAATAGATGACACTGACTCACTTCCAACAGCTTGAGTTCTTGCACGCAGTTGTGAAGAAGCTCCAGAGCTCGCTGGGAAACCTCCCATGGCCTCTGCAGGAAGATTAACAACGTGCACTGACGAGAGAACAGGTAACTACGCAGGTCCAGCAGCGTCGCCTCTTGGTTCTGAATGAGCTCTCTCTTCTCCATGTCTATTGGTTTCCGCAGAATTAAACCATTCCAGCTCCTCACTGGCTGGCAAAAAAACGTCAGCCAGTTTGCACCATCTAAGTAAACAAAGTTAATATCCAAGAATCAACCACTGCTTTCTAGGAAAGCACCTTCATCCTCCCTCCAGAGGCTGTGAGCTGCTTTAGTCTTTCCCAAGTTTATCACATGGATAAATGACTTCATGTCTTAACTTCAAAAAGCAAAACAAAAAACCACCAGAACTTCCACAGCGAGGTAAGATAACTGAATTCCACAACACTGTATTCCCATAGGCACTTAATTGCATGTTTGTTATCAGTATACTGGCAATCAGTTTGTAATTCATTTCTTAGCAATTAACCCTACCTGAAGTTCAAAACAAACAAGCTTTATATGCTTAAGTATTTCTTACTCAGCTATCATGGATGGATGTGTCCCCACTTCCAAGTATTGCATTGGGTTCAGTCAGCACAAATCTATTTCACTGCAATTACTCCTGCACTATATTTTTTCACCAGATTCATAAAACATATCTGATTAAAGCTGTTATATAACAGCATGTGCTTTAGCTCATTAAAACAGTTTAAAGCTATTTGATACTTCTAGCACAGTAATTTTTCTTGAAAATGAAGTTAAATCTTCTGTAGTGCAGATTAAGCACCTATTTCTATTAAGTTCTGCAGTGATAACCCAACATCTTGTGTAATTTGAGGCAACACTGAATGCACTTTTCCAGGAAGCTCTTTACTGAAAAACCTAGCTGTAAAAACAGCAGCTGTATCTCAACCAGATCAGTACTTGTGTAATTTCATAGTTCAGGGCTCTGGTTGTAACAATCATCCCATTAGAGCAAAACACAGGTTTTCATTAAAAACTGCTTCTAAGCCTCAGAGAGGAGAAACAAAACTTTGGTAAGACTGTAACTGATGGACGCTTGAGGTTGCACACAACATAAAACAAGCACAAACTGCCTAGTGCAGCCTCACTGTGACTGCCCAAAGCACAGGGCTGCTCAGCACAGTGAAGGAATTCATACACTCAACATTTATTTCACATTTTCAGACACTTACCACCAGCCCCAAAGTTGACAACGTACTGAGAGAACAAGGCATCCAGTTCATCATACTGCACCAGTGCATCCTCAAACTGCTGCAGCATCTCAAAGACAAAGGCCAGCTCTTCCTTTTGGCACACAAGCAATACAGGGAACATGTTACTGACATTATTTGTGTCTGGTACTACAGCCTGACCTCATCCATCCACAGAGCTCCAGGAACTACTTTTTCTAATGTTCATTTCACACATATAGAAAAACCTGCCATTGGAGCAGATTTCTTCCTAACCCAGAGAGGTTCACAAAAGGAGATTAAGTCATGCAGCTCTGCCAGTAAATTCTGATGTGTATCCAGATCCTGATTCACTGCAAGATATTGCTCATACATCTATTAAAAGTTTCAATTTAAATAAATAAATGAATAAATGCTGAAGACTCATCTCCCATAACAATACTAATGTTTTCCCCTCTGTTTATACCATGAAGGCATCAATTGCAGGGTACCATAAAAGGGGTTTTTTTGTACACAAAGCCAAACTGCTGAGTAGAAATAGTCTCAAAATTAGATATATCCTATGCAAAAGATAGCACATGCTATCTTTTATCTTATCCTAGTAAAGGAGACATGAGGATGAGGTGGAGTGGAGAACAGCATTATACAGGGACCACAAAATTCCAAAGGAATCAGGACCTTTAATTTTATCAAACAAGAGGTTCTTGCTTTTCTCTGAACCAGCTAAAACAAAGTTATATTTAAAACTATTTTAAAAATGGAATTTAAAGCACTCTTTATATGGATTACTTCAAAATAGACACTTTTCTAAACATCATCTCCATACATACTGATAATAATCTGAACAAAGAAAACAGCAGCATTCACATTAAATACCAATTGTGAGTTTGAGTGTGTTTGAACAGGCACAGAACTGGGACATCTACCCCAAATTCAAGATCAACTACTAAAACACTTTTTAGATGCAATTTGTTTGCTACAGTTGAGGTTCATAAAACTTCAACAAGCCTGAAGAGATTCTGCTTTTTTAACAGCAGGAAACCATATTACTGCATTAACTGTATCACAAGGTAACCCAAACCTGCTGCAAACAGGATCCAAAAATGCTGCTTTTAAACCAGTCTCCATAATTCCTGCCCCAGCCCTCAAAGAATGATCAGAACATTAAAAGTATCAGAAATTCAACCACAACAAAAAAAGCACCATTTTTAAAACTAGGACTCTAGTATTTTCTTCAGTATCAGGAGACTCCTACCTGGACCATGAAATACTCGCAGAAGCTCCACCCTGGCTCAGTCCTTTTCTCTCTCAGAGTTCTCATGTCATCTTCAAACTTGCCTAAGTTTTTGGTAAAGGACATGAGAAGCAGTGTCCTGAGTTTGGTCAGGAAGGCATTCCAAGATTCCTGAGAACGGGAAGAGTCTTTCAAAGGGTCAGAAAGTACCACACATCTGTAAAGAGATTGATAAAATTGTATTTGAGGAGGAAAACACATAATTCGCATATAAATGTCCAAATGAATACTGTGCATACCTGACAAATTCAGAGTGACCAACATTTATTTTTTCATTCCACATTAATCAGAGGAAAAAAAACAAGGCTGAGGGTTATGTTTGTTTGTTTGGAGGCAGCTATGTTGGGGTTTTGGGTTGGTTTTTTTTTTTTGGTTGGGGCTTGGTAGCTTTTTTAAAACTTCTTCATGTGACATAGTTTACAAGAAGAGTTAAGTGTTTTACCCAGAACGAGTAGTTCGAAGCTTTTATTTTTTTTTTAAGCAAATAATGGATACATTATTCTAAGTACTTAAGTAATGCTGTAGCTACCCTAGAAAAGAAAAGTCTGCCTAGCAATACAAATCAGCAGAATAGCAAATATAGCTACTCTTGGTACAGATTATACAAAATACAAATCAGGATCTATTGGATCACATAGAGTCAGCCTTTCCTAACTCACTTGGAAAAATCATCCATAATAGATTCTTGCAGTATCTCAATTTGGTTTTACACATCCGATGTGCTAAAACTTCCGCTGCTTTTCTCAGAAAATAAACAGATCCCATTAATTCACAAATAAATCAACTTTTTCAGAGCATCTTCTTTCCTCAGTTTTTCTATCACAATTTATTAACATCCAAAAAACTAACGATATCTCTAAAGACAGGAAAATCATCCAAGTAAAACACTATTTCTGGTTAGAAAACCCTATTTTGTTGGCTGTAATGAAAGCAAAAACAGTTTCATATATTTATTACTATTCCCTTAGAATAAAAACATCTGAAGAAACTGGCCTTATGTCAACTACCTCAGTGGAAAGGTGATTAAGTGAACAGCAGAAAGTACAATGGCAAAAAATAAGCCCTATTGGCTTCATATTCCCTACTCACGTCACTCCTACCACCTGTTAACTGGTAACATTTTTGCAAGCACCTAAGCAAACAAAAAATCCTGAAGGTCTAAAAACTAATTATCATCACACTGTTCCCCTTAAACCTCTCTTAGCCAGGAGGAGATACTTGACATCTATTTGAAACACATTTCAAAGCCACCACGAACCCAAGAAGAACTGAAAATATACTTCTCCCTTTATTCTTCGTGCCAGCCTCCTTCAAAGCACACATCTTACAGTGCCACCAGTCTGAATGCTGGACATCAAGGGAAGTCTTTAAATGAGCAAGGAATGTCTTGCATATGGAGCTGAGTTTATAAATCAGCACACTGGTCAAGAGATCAAAATGTTTGCAAGCCCAAGAATGCTCACCTGTCACTTTGCTTGTTACAGAAGTCATTCCTTATTTTATCTACTATGGAGGTTCGGGGAAGGATATTGGTTTTGTTCTTTTTCTTGGCATCACTCTCAACCACCACAATCAGCCAGTCCACTGAGCTGTGAGCTTTGAGAACGTTCTGCCACTTGGTGATGTCATCCTTGACTGTGGTTTTGTACACTTCCGTGTCCTGGGATGAGAAGTGGTGAATCATCAAATCAAACAGACATTCTGAACAATTTCAAAAGGCAAGTTTTGTTCCAAAAGAAGGCAAACAGAAAGACATATCAAATAGAATTAGCGACAGTAAGTTCACTCAGTGAAAGAAATCAAATGAGGTAAAGCATAGTAAAGTTCAGGTCTTTGAATTTAATTCATTTCCAGTATTTTGGCTAACAGTAAATATAGTATTTGGTACATTATCATTCGTTAAATGACTGAAATTAAGATTATTAAACATAATTTAAACCTTTTGTTTTAAACATTCTGGAGCTTTTCAATAAAAACATGTTTGAAATTAGAAAGCTGAACTGTTTTATTCTCACATAACAGAAGTGTGATATTTGCACCTTCTGCACTGCTCAAATCTCAACCTGTTTAAAAGCTTTTTCATAAAAATAATTTCAAAAAAAAGCAGAAGCATTGTTTGGCATTTTTTTGCTTCTGGGTTGGTGTTATACAGATAAATTCAGATAATTCTTAAGGCATGTTCTGGATTCTTTTTGACTGGTCACAGATCAGATGTCGCCTGTGTCCTTCAAGTGGATAATTAATTCACAACAGAGGCAAACCAAAAGGCAGTGAACTGGAGATAAACAGGATTAAGACATTCCAAATCTTGCCCAGTTAAATTGCTGACATACACTAGTACCTGACACACACAGAGAAGGGAACTAAATTAAAAATACATATAATTAGATTTCAGTTCACCAACAGATCATAACTGAACCACCTTGGCCACATTTCTGTGTTATGAAGAAAGTGCACTGTGCCAGTGCAGTAACACTGTAACATCCTGGGGTTTTTTGTGACAAAGTACTGAAAACAGGTTATTCAAATGCCTGTCCTCTTAGTGTCAAGTAACATTACAAACAGATACTGCTTATGGCAAGAAGTGCTCAAGCTAAGTTTTGTTTCCAGCAATATATCAGGTATGCATTCTTATGCAACCCAGACTTAATTGTTTTGACTTTCTGCTTGTGCAGTTTGCTATTTTCATTTGCTTTTCATGCTTATGTGAACAATTTAATTTTTAAATTTGAGTTTTTCCTAGTACTTACACAACATTCTGTCCAATAAATATGAAGAAAGGGAAAAGTCAAAAGGGCCTTATTCCCCTCTTTGGGTAGTAGCTCCTCTTTAAACTGAACAAAGTTGGATTCCAGGTGAATCATCTTCGGAGCACGGCCATAAGACCTGCAAAGTTCAAAAGCTGAAATTAGTGGACAGAATACAAAAATGAACATGTGTTGTAGGGAAGAGGAATAAACTGAAATACTCTGGGCACTGGAAACTCACAAACTACACTTACTGCAGTTTGTATAAAGTTAACTAAAGTCTGGTATTGTTTGAAATGAGATATGGGCTCCTTTTAGAAGAACAGATGCTAGAAGCTCTTCAGCTTTCAGTAAAAGATTTTCTGCATCTCTAGGACAAGTAGAAAATACCAAATGAGAGAATTCCCCAAATATTTTTTCCAATCACAAAACACTGCCATACCAAACTTTGTGAAGGGAAGTACATCTAATTCCATGTGAGTCCTACCTATATTCTCATTGAGAAGAAAGTGTATCTCTTTCAGAACACAGCTGCCAAAGTACATCAAAGCACACCAAGGCAAACCCACAAACCACAAAATCAAGAAGAGAAACACAGCATTGCTATAATTTTTCTTTAGGCAAAGTTGAAGGGTTGAAAAGATCATCCTGAAGTGCACAACATTCACTTTGATTATCTAATTTCTCCAATTTGTTCGAGTCAGTTGCTCTGTTCAACTCAATTTATGGTAAGAGCTTCTCAGAACACAACAAATACGTATTTACCCAAGTCAAAAAACAGACACTGAAACAGTATCACAGAATAAAATGTAAGTTTACCTCCTCCATTCCATGGGTTCTCTAGGAAGCTGCTGAGAAAGTGTAGGATACAAGGAAGTAAATAAATTCTGATCTCCAGCACCTAAAAGTGAAAGGCATTAATATATTAGCATGTGTAAAATATAGAATATATATTAATATGCTATTCTACTAATGGTTTGCTGTTATTAAGAACATTCAATTTTGTCTGCTCTGCAGAAACTGGAGTCCAGCTCTGAACTAGATTTCTTTAAATCACTCTCGAGACCTAATACAACACTTTTAAGCAGGCACATAATACATACACTGTTACAAACTGCCTTTTATGATTTTCCACAGAGCTACATAATCCATATACCAAAGAGAGTTATCATAAAGCTGGTCCAACTCCAAAAATTAAACAAGCAGCTCCTTAGCTGGAGTCATTGGTTAAGGGAAAAAAAAGTATATCTAAAAATAGTCCAGAATTTAGACTTCTCAAACCAGAACACGGGGTACGGAGTAGTTCCCATCCCTTCTGGAGCTGGGCCTACCCTCAGAAAATCAGCTTTAGCACATGTTCTGTGCTTTACTAGATTTGATCCCTCTCTCCTCATTATTCTGGGGCTGTTGTTAATACAAAACATGTCCCTGACCACCAGGCTGTTCTTGAGGACTTAAGAAACATCAAGTCTGTTAACACGGTGGAGGTTCCAAACATCTACATTAAATGCAACACCACTGCAGGAGCTACTTAAATACAAGTCAGAACAAAATGTAGTGTCTACCACATGAAAAAAATATATTATCAGTAACCTTTCAACAACAATTCTTGATTTCTGCTGTTTTCCTTTAGGTACAGGGAGGATATGACGAGGACAAGACATTAATCAAGATTTTAACAGCCATATAGGCAATTCTGCTATTTCCTGGTGGTTTTCCTTTTCACAATCATCTGCCACTGTACAGCACACCAGAACAGGAAGATCTTCTCATCTTCCTGTGGAACTGGAAGCTGCAGCTGAAGAAGTACCTGACATCCTTTCTTCTCCCTCCTATCCCCCAGTCTCACCTCCAGGCACACAGCCAGGCATTGCCTTCACATTACTTGGTATTTTTTAGTTTATCTTAGAAATCCTTTTCTAGTCCATTCACCTTTCCCCAGTTTTCTCATATATATTATTATTCTCACATACATTATTTTGATTACCAGTACTAGCACAGTTCTATCACCATGCAATAAAGTATATGAAAAAATAAAAGTTTAAAAGTCTGATTAAGTGCAAGAACAAGCAAAAACAGCTCTTCTGATGTCTGGCCACATTAGCTATTATGCAACAACGCAATTTCACAGAATAGCTAAAAAACAAAACAAAAACAATTAGTGCTTTAGCCCTATTCCTCCAGAAAAGTACATTATGCTTGATCCTTCACCTTCGTCCTGTCTGAATTAAGTGTACCTTACCAAAAGCTATTTAAGATTACAAACAAATGCCCAGAATGAATACTGAAACAAGTGTTAGTCATATTGTTAATGCTTTTTTATACCGAGTTACACCTCTATGAGCCAAGCCAAGAACAGTCTATTGATTTGCAACTCATTACTGCCCACAGAGAGTGAAACATGGCTTAGTGACTTAGCAGCAGCACGATGACCACATCAAAATGAGAGCCTGTGAGCTTGAAGTCTGCTGGAAAGAACAAGACACGTATTTTATCTCTGGAACATAATGAAGTGCTTTTTCTGTACTGCACCTCAAAATTCAATGTATGCCACAAAAAATTCCAGAATTCAACATCTTAAGTAAAAAGGACTACTACTGAATACAGAGGAACTAAAGGATAATGTGTAAGCACCCTGCTATTCCAGACAGCCACATCACATTATCAGCTTAAAACAGGTATATTCATTTTAAAACCAGTCAGCTTTTCCTCCTGCATTGGTTTTGAGGGCATATCAAATACACATAAGAATGTGTTTTATGATCAAGGCAACACAGCCCTCTAGGATTAGAAGAAAAGCGAGAACAGACCTTCAATGTAAAATACACTGGCTGTCTTTGAACACAGACCAAAGCTGCTACCACGTATTTCCAAGACCCAAAGGGCTCCAGCATTTCATGTTCTGCTCAACTGCACCCTGTATCTACTGTAATCAGCATGTTTGAGCTGATCAAACCAAGAACACTAAAAGTGAAGTTATCAGCAGGCAACACCAGCACAGCACTGACACAGGACCAGCACTGAGACCAGTAAGTAGCAAGGGATTGTAAGGGCTGTCAGACCGGCAAGATGCACAATAAATTGTGAACTGGGTGCTGCTGGGCTGCAGGGAGGGAGGGGAGCACCTCACAGCAAGTAGACAAGAGCACAACCTGCACAAATAACAGAAAGTCTCAAAAGATCACTATTTCTGGAGTGGTGTTGAGCAAGATTCCTGTGACTCAAGAGACCTCAAGCATGGCAGAAGTCTCATTCTCTTCTCCATATATCCCTCTGATGCCTTAGTAGTTGGTGTATCCATGATCTACTTTCCAAAATATTAAAAAAAAAAAAAAGGAAAAAAAAGAGATGGAAAATAAAGAAGACATTAAGGAGAAAATACAAACCACACCACTACAGGAGTTTTTGCTTGTACCTGACTGAATTCTATGAATTCAGAAGGAAACATTCCAAAACTCCAAGTAACCCAGGAATTCAAACTTAGAGCAAACCCAAAAAAGTCTGCACAAAAGTGAGAATTGCTTTAAACATTTTGTTGTAGGATTTTTTGTCATTTTTTGTGAGTTGGTGAGGAGGTTGTTTTCTTTGAGGTGTTTTGGAAAAAGAAAAAAAAAAAGAAAGATGATGACTGAACTGTATCACAGCAAATTCATTTCAGTGGATTGGTCTCAACACTAAGAGCCAACCCAAACCATTCTGTGGCTGTCAGTAGTGGGGCCAGAGTGTGAATGATTATTAAACACACTTGAAAAGGACAAGGAAGGATGTGCATATACAAGAAGAAAAGGTAATTCTGGAATCCTATCATAACTAAAATCAAGAAGCCTTCTAGAGAAGGGTTTTCATCTTTCAGAACCAACAGGGAAATAAGACCTAAATATCCCATAGAGATGATAACTAGGGAGTAACATTAGAGTCCGATATCCTCTGGAGCACCTACCTCAGCTTTTGAACCGTGTATGTCTGAATTAATCTACTCCCCATCTGGATGTCAAATACAGAAAGAACACAGCAATTCCTTCAGTGATACCACACCAAGTACAGGGTGCTTCTGCACATGAAGTGGTAACACACAACAATCGAAAGCTTTAGTGTTCAAGTGATGTACGTTAAAAAGAAATACCCCAGGAGAAAGAGAAGAACCAAGCACCTGTTTTCTTTCTTTCCAAAGTTCAAAAGGTAGGGCCTTTGCCACTTATCTAAACACTTCACCTGCTCTGGGAGGAGAATGGATCGACAGCAGCCCTGAGGAGAAGGAACTGGGGGTGTTGAGTGAGGAGAAGCTCAACATGGCCAGGTCAGAAATCCAAACATGTCCTGAGCTGCATCCAAAGCACCATGGCCAGCAGGGGAGGGGGGATTCTGCTCCTCTACTCCCCTCAGGTGAGATCCCACCTGCAGAGCTCCCTCCAGCCCTAGGATCCCCAGCGTGAGGATGACTTCAACCAGTTGGAGTGGGACCAGGAGAGGGACACAAAGATGCTCAGGGTGCTGGGGCACCTGTGCTATGGAGAGAGGCTGAGAGAGGGGGTTTGGGAGACGGAGCCACCTAAAGGGGCTCCAAGAGAGCTGGAGAGGGACTTTGTACAAGGGCCTGTAGTGACAGGACAAGGGCCAATGGCTTTAAGCTGAAAGAGGGTAGATTTAGACACCAGGAAGAAATTCTTCCCTGTGAAGGTGGGGAGGCCCTGGCACAGGTTGCCCAGAGGAGCTGTGGCTGCCCCACCAAAGTGTCCAAGGTCAGGCTGGATGGGGCTTGGAGCAACCTGGGACAGTGGGAGGTGTCCCTGTCCATGGCAGGGGGTTGGAACTGGATGAACTTTAAAGTCCTTTCCAATCCAAACAATTCTGTGATTCTTTCCTCCTTGTCTTTCTTCCTGATATTCTGGTAGATCAAATCAGTGCAGCCTTCCTCCCTTCCCTCTTTCCCTATCTAGGACACTTGTTCTACTCTAAATTTGTACAGGAACAATGAAAACCAGAATGACCACCTAACCAGGACTTCCAAGGGGAACATGTACTCTCTGTAGCAGCTGTCCAACACCAAAGAACCATAAAATATTGACATTTTTCAGGTTCATGCCTGCCTAAAACCACCAAAATCCCCAATAATCTATTTTTTTCCTAACAGTTTCCAAACTTCTTAGATGCTTTGTCACTATAGTATCTAAATATACCACAGTGATTTTTTTTTTCCTCTAGAGGCAATTATCCTAACCCACTAACTACACAGGCAGTGTAAAACAAAAACTCCTGAGGTCAGATGACTAAAGAAGACAAATATTTTCCTTTGATACCAATGACAAGCCTCGTCAACTGAGATAAAAGGCTTTGAATACCTTTAAAAGAACGCAGGGCCAAGACTACACTTCAGTGTAGTTTTGTTTGGGTTTTATCCCCAAGTAACACTCACAGCTAACCCAACTTATTTTTCCACTAGTAAAAAGTTCTACCATGAATCTTTTCTCTTTCATCACTAGCCTGTTAGAAGTGGATCTGCCTGAAGTTTTGGAAGGCTGGTGAGGTTTTTATATTTACATCTTTTAAAGGTCCTCTTCTCTCCTAACTCAAATTCATATTCAAAAGAGGCCTAAAAACCAAACCAAAACACAACTAAATTGCTATATAAAAACCTTAGCTGATTCACTACAAGAAAATCTTTTAAGCAAAATTTTACTGCTGCACTTCTACATCTGTAAAACAGGTTAACACTAACAAGAATATGCCACTTCTTCTCACGACATATGTAATCAAATATTTAAGCACAGAATAATGTATCAACTACACAGTAGTGATGACTTACAATGCAGGGAGGAGTTCTGGTTGAGAACAGGGAAAATGCATTTAAAGGATATAGTTGTTAATTGGTCTCACTAGCAGCAAATAATTCTAATCACTTGGGCTACATCCTGCTTCTTGCTGGCACATTTTTTATTACATCTATCTATTAGTAACAGAAGAACTTTTGAATCAAGCTCCTCTAGTGCCAGAACAATGTTCTTAACTCCAAGTATTCATTTTCACCACCAAAAGATGCAAAATTCTTCCCTTTCCCTCCACACCCTTTACTTTTATTAACCTTTCTGTTCCTGCTGTAGATTATTGCAAACATTTTCTATTCTTGGGCCTACAAAGCTTTTGCTGATGGTTTTCCTCTTGCTGTATCACAGCACATTCTGAATATGGACCAGATAAAAGTGATGCACCCCATTCTCTCCAAAGATTTTATACAAAGTCCATTGTGCTAAGAGAGATTATTGACAGTGAGAGCAAACATGCAAACACACAATACAAACCGACAGCAGACAATATAAACAGATACTATGAGCTGATAATGGAATATTCCACAACTGCATGAAGACAATTACAAAAGAACAGCTTGTTAGGAAAGCTCTGAAAAACCTATTAATTACTTCATTTAGCAGAATTGCCTTTAGTCTTCAGCCTCCTCTTCATATGGATAGACAGAGCTAATAATTTAAGTGCAAATCAGCTACATAAGGATGAGTTCTTTGGCTGATATATATGTGCAACAACATTATACTGAAGCTCCAAAGACTTTCTTAAAGTTTCAAATAGGATTCCTGAGAAGGAAACAACATTGTTTGGGGTTTCTAGGAAAGCAATCTGCACAGGCTTAGAGATTTTGTAAAGTCAACATTGTACAGAAACCACCCAGGTTCAAGATGTTCGATGCAACACTCAATACTTGCCTCTGCAAATAAAACAAAAAAATTAATGATGCTAAAAATAATACTCCTGCAGCAATGAGAAAGCTAGAAGATGACTCAAAACACTTTGTAAGCTTACCAGGTCTGGCAATGCAGATAAATTGCTACAAACTTGAGTTGGGAGTTTGCAAAGTAACGTGCCAGAGCAAGCAGAACCACAGCTGGACAGTGAAACTCCCCAGTGGCTTTGCAATCTAGTAATACTGATAGGGTAAAAAATATGGCTCAAATTAATTTGGAATTGAGTCATCATGGCACTCAGTCCTACCTGACAACAATGATTTAGTACTCAGGGGTGCTGCCATATTGAGAAAAGGGAAAAAGCATAAAGGAACAGCAACTTTCTGTGAATATACTACTTTTTCCACACTTAGAAAATATGGTTGTCTGTATGCCTAGAAACAGAGTCTCTAGAAGTTTGTCATGCCTTGCTGAATTCTATGACTCTAAAAACTCTTTATTAAAACTATGGAGTGTTTCCAGTAATACAAACACAGTAAAAACAAGGCTAATTCACCTATGCACAGCATCTGAGGGCAAAATAGTCAGGTTAAAGCACTAACATGAAAAAAGCACTGACATAAATTGCATTTGCAATTGGCATCAGATGTCCAAGACACGTGGAACCTGCCATTTTTTTTTCCATAGGCCAAAGCCTGTACATAGAATGCTGAATTCAGGGTTGTGCCAATATAGCAAATAACTACTGTTACAATACAGACTAACTCATAGATTTGAAAGCATAACTCTCTTTACCAAAGAAGCATTCCTTTCAGAGTGCTGTCAAATTTATTTCAAGTAGGTAAAAACATCTTTTTTACGAAACAACTGTGGTATGCCCAGTGCTCGAATGAAGTTTCACTACAAATAAAACTCCCTCTTCAGTTCTCTCTTTTTAAGAACAAACCCTAAGAATTAACAGGAGTATTTCATGATGCAAAAGTTTACCTGAGAGAGATTAATCTACATCTTGTAGCAAAAGGGAATACTTATGTTCTGAAAAGCACCCCCACTTAACCTTCCATCTTCCTTCATGTAATCAGAACCCAGCCATCCCCTCAAAGGTCTGGTTTTCCCCCATGTGCACCTCCTGGCTGGGACATTTATCTCAGAAAACTCCAACTGCCTGAAACTGGAACCACAGACAAAAGATAAACTGTGTTTGTTGAGCAGTTTCTAATATCATGGCTTTTAATGTGTTTTGCAACAAACCCATACCAAGCCAATCCTTTCCCCAGAAAGCCAAGCCTCACCTCTCCATAAATCTCTGGCAATATAATGCTTAGAGGAGCTTTCCTTCAAGTAAGCCATTATTGTTGAATGCACTTATTTGAAATACTACAGTCTCTAAGTACTCCACTTCTCTGAACAGAGAAAAAAGGAAACTAAAGCAGTTAGAGTAAAATGCATTCTCCATTGAAATCAAATGTGTTGGGTTTAAAATGTAGCAAGTCACTCTTACTACATTCACTAGAGAGGTAATCTCTGAGCACTTTTCCTGAATTAACCTTAATTCCTGAATTAGGCTGTCTCAGACCAAGCCACTCTAGTCCATACCAGTAAAGATACTACTGTTGTGCTCATCCAGAGCACTAGAAATTATTCCCTCAGTCCAGGAGTGAGGCATACAAATGATACATAATGCTCACCTCTTATCTCATTTCTAAGTCTGCTGCTGCCATACTGGATGGGGATAAGTCCAAAACATTTCACACCCATAATGTATGTTCACTCACCACACAAAATTATTATTATTTTCAGTATCAGACAACTGGGCTTGATTGAAATCTGGTTAAATTTTGAAAACTTCCTTGTACAAAGAGACCAGAATTCTTTTCAGCACCTATTAACAAAAAACCCAAGCCTGAGGTAAAACTGTGTGTACTTCAACAGACTAAAATGTTACTTGTTCAAATCATACAGGAACAGTGAAGACTGACCTGCATCACCAAGTCCCCCTGCCAGTCACATGGAGACTCTCCAATTCTGAACACACATAAAGCCAGAAAATCTAAAAAGCAAGCCCCCACAGCCTGAACAGTAGAATAACAACAGCAACCTATATCCTCCAGGTGTTTCCGATATGTACATTTTTCTGACTTTCAGTCTGGAGTGAAATGGATTTCAAAATTCTTGAAATAGGTGAGTAGAGAAAATTCAGTACAGATCCTGTTCAGTTTATGAAGTCCATTCAAAAAAGGAAAAAAGTTTAAGACAGAAAAAAGCACATTTATAAAATAGTCTGGAGAAAATATATACACACAGAGTTCCACAATTATACAGCTACAAGGTTACAGTTGGATACTTTTTCTAAGGTCTAAGACTTATCACCAATAAATGCTTACTCCAGAATAAGACAACACACAACTGTGAAACAAGTTTCTATTTCACAGGCACATAAAACATTCCCAGTGTTCTTGTGATAAAGTGCAAATATGTATTTTGTTACATCATCAGTAGAGATACTTCTGACTAAGACCAGCCACTGGCTACCTTTTGTTAAAAAAGGAAAAGCAGAATTCTCTATGCTGATCTCACTCACCTTACCTTTTTATTAACAGCATTATGGATATAGTTAGAATAGAAAAGACTATTCCAGTTGGAAGGAACCTACCAGGATCATCTGGTGCAACTGCCTGACCGCTTCAGGGCTGACCAAAAGTTACAGCATGTTAAAGGCACGGTCCAAATATCTCTTGGACACTGACAGACTCAGGACAGACTTAAGACACCTCTCTAGGGAGCCTCTTCCAGTGTTTGACCCCCCTCCGGTTAAAGGAATGCTTCCTAATGCCCAACCTAGTCCACGTGCTTGTTTTAAATGAACTTTGAGTGCACCCCTCTGTACCTGTAAGAGCAGGGCGCTCACGTTTTACATCAGGACCAGCTGCCTGTCTCTGATACCTGAAAAAACTAATTCATCGCTGGAACCACGAGATGCTATTTGTTAACTAAACTGTCTCAGAGACGGAACCAAAGCACGACAGCTGAAGATTAAATTATAATGTCAGTGGGAATGCATCAGTGGGATCGCCGCAGAGGATGCCTCCTCGCAACTTCTCTTAGCACCAGCAAAGCCACACAAAGCTCGCTGGCAAGAAGTTTGGGGTTCACGATTTATTACCGTATTTTTACCCTCTTCCCCTAAGCACCTCCGAGCACGACATTCGGCTCGTTATTTACTACAGAAACAACCCCAAGTTTGCCCACTGCCACTAGAAAGGAGGGGAAGCAGGGAAGAAGCAAACCCCGCACCCAGATCCCCTGCGCAGGCG
>VZTH01001627.1:75418-102806 GCA_013397815.1 Aleadryas rufinucha
CCCCCCACCCCCTTCCCCGCGTCCCCGCAGCGCCGCTCCGGAGGGGAAGGCGGGCGGGAGAGGCTCATCCGCTTCCTGGATCACCGGGCAGGCATTACCGCTTCCGGGGAGCGCCGCCGCCGAGGAACCCGGAAAAGGGGGAACGCGGCCGGGAATGAAGGGGAAGCGCGGCCCGGGCAAAGGGCGGGGGTTCCCGGCCTGCGCCCCCCGGCAGCCGCGGGGACCCGGGGCGGGGCTGCCCCTGAGGGAGGGCCCGAGGCGCCTGAGGGTCAGTGCCCCCCGGGCCGCCCCGATCGCTGACAGCCGGCGTGAACGGGGTGAATCACGGAATAGTCGGGGTTGGAGTGACCTCTGGAGATCACCCAGTCCGTCCCCCTGCCCGGGCAAGGTCACCCAGAGCAGGTGACACAGGAACGCGTCCAGGTGGGTCTGGAATGTCTCCAGACAGGGAGACTCCGCGCCCTCCCCGGGCAGCTGTTCCAGGGCTCTGCCAGCCTCACTGGAAAGAAGTTCCTCCTTGTGTAGAGGTGAAACGTCTTGTGTTTTAGTTTGTGGCCTTTGCTCCTTGTTCTGTAGCTGGGCACCACTGGAGAGTCTGGCACCATCCCCTTGGCACCCGCCTGGGAGATATTTTATATATATGAATGAGATCCCTTCTCACCCTTCTGCAGACTAAACAGGCCCTGCTCCCACAGTGTCTCCTCGTAAGAGAGATGCTCGTTATTAAAATGAATCTTATTTAAATTCGTTGCAGGACTTCTGTGAGGCTTTGGTGGACTTTGTGGGCCGCTGCCCGATGTGTCAGTCCCATGGCTGTNTGTCCCCACCCGGTGCTGCGGGAGCCCCCCAAACCCAGCCACCCGCTCCTGCCTCCCGCCGGGCCCGCAGGGGGCACCGGCCGGACCCCCAGCCCCGGGAGCGGCGGCGGGGGCACTCACATGTCACGATGGGCTTGTTCTCCATGGTGTAGATCACGGGGGGCTTCTCCCTGCCCTCCTCCTCCTCGGCGGGGTCCATGAGCGGGCGGGGTCGTCAGCCNCCCCCGGGCCGCCCCGATCGCTGACAGCCGGCGTGAACGGGGAGAATCACGGAATAGTCGGGGTTGGAGGGACCTCTGGAGATAACCCAATCCGTCCCCCTGCCCGGGCAAGGTCACCCAGAGCAGGTGACACAGGAACGCGTCCAGGTGGGTCTGGAATGTCTCCAGACAGGGAGACTCCGCGCCCTCCCCGGGCAGCTGTTCCAGGGCTCTGCCAGCCTCACTGGAAAGAAGTTCCTCCTTGTGTAGAGGTGAAACGTCTTGTGTTTTAGTTTGTGGCCTTTGCTCCTTGTTCTGTAGCTGGGCACCACTGGAGAGTCTGGCACCATCCCCTTGGCACCCGCCTGGGAGATATTTTATATATATGAATGAGATCCCTTCTCACCCTTCTGCAGACTAAACAGGCCCTGCTCCCACAGTGTCTCCTCGTAAGAGAGATGCTCGTTATTAAAATGAATCTTATTTAAATTCGTTGCAGGACTTCTGTGAGGCTTTGGTGGACTTTGTGGGCCGCTGCCCGATGTGTCAGTCCCATGGCTGTTCCCGGCTGGTTCAGCGGGAGTAAGTGCATTAGGGATCATATTTTCCACTGACCTCAAATATATAAGTGAATTTGGCCCTTGAAGTTTAATGGTTTATAATGTAGGGTTTTAAATGCATAGAGATAATAATACCCCATTACACCTCTGTTGGGTCTAATTAGTGGTATTAGACTAATAAACTGACCCTTGTTTTACTTTAGACTGAGATGCTATTCCTTTCTTTTAAATAAATCTACTGTTCACCTTGGTCATCTGCAGTTTCTTCAGAATCAAGAACCCTAAACTTAGAGGGTTTGCACTTACTGTCTCAATTGCATTGAATAAGATCTAGAAGGGCATATTGAAAGTAGCCTACCATAAGGGGTAAAAAATGGAAAACACTGCATACATGTGTAAAACCAAATGTAACCTCAGGTAGGACTATAAGTAATCTGTGAATTAATAATAACTTTTTATTGCATAATGACATTGTGCTCAGGTGGTTTGGGTGTTCAAATATTTACAAAAGTCAATTTGTTTAGAATTTTCTTTCAGTAAAACCTTAACCCTATTTTCTGGATTTAAAATGTTGATTCAAAAATAATTACAGCATCCTTGTAACATGTTTCATCCCTTAAACTGCTGAATACTCCCAGTCTTATCTCTACCATTTTACTGTGGGGATTATTGGTTGTCTCCTATTCTTTTAATATTTTCACCAACATTTGCACAGAAATTCGCTTTCACCTTGGTTGTAACCAGACTTGTTTCCTTGGCACAGTCAAACTTTAAGAATCTTATACAGCACAATAAAATGTTTTACCTGATTTTCAGGTTTAGGTGAGCAGCTGGACATGGACATTTTTGTGGTGCTGTGAGAGTCAAGACATCATGATACAATTTTGTTTTAAAAATGTCAGCACTTAAACACTGTTCTACAGTACAATTGGTAAGTGTATGGCTAAAAGGATTTACTGAAACAGAAAAGAGAAAACACTCTGTATGCACTTACGAAAAAATTAGAAATTCCTCCCAGTGAGCTCATTTCCTGCTAAAGTAACTCATTTTGTGCATCTGTCAAATGGTCCTGCACTGTCCTAAACAGCACAGGTAGGGAAACAGGAAAACCCAAGTCAAATGTCCTTATCCCCTTTTCTCAGGGATTAGAGCTAAGGCCAATAGTTCATTGGGATTAACATTTTAATCGCTATAGAATTTGATAAATATTTAATTTCCTCTCTAGTTTTCATGGTTGCAGTATAGCTGTTTCTATTAAAAACAAACGTAAAAAAACCCCAAACCAACTGACCAACCAAAAGAAAACCCTTGTCCTAGCCCTGATTGCTGGTTTTGATAGCAAATGAAGCAAATACATCTCTAAACCATCTTCTCCCCCCAATAAAACAAGACAGAGACTCATTAATATATGCAAGAAGACTAAGGAAAACAACTTTTCATTGTGTCTCGGGTGCTTAATTGCCAAAAATACTTGAAAGTCAGTTTGACAGAGAAGTGCATTTGTCTGGTTTCTGATGGTAAAAGTAGATCTTTTATAGCAAACTACATAGAGAAAAAAATAAAGCATTTGGAAACTGGGACTTTGACAATTTGCTGGTTTTACCTTGCATTTTGAAATGAATGGATGGAATTTTCCTTCTGGGGAAAATGGGAGAGGGAAAAAGGGACCACTTGAAGGGCAACTAGAATTTTGCTTTTCCTCTTGCTTTTACACCAACTAAAATACTCTCTGTCTCTGCTAGAAATCATTACATGTCTTAAGTGAGTATTAATTTTGTATTCACAAAACATAATCATTATGAACACCAGGCCATCATGGTGCTACAGTTCACTCCAGTTTTTCAACCTGACATGCTTGGCAAGATAAAATTTAATTCTTGCCTACCAATCAGTCTCTTTAGCCAAGCAAATTCTCTCCACCATTTCAGATTGCTGAGTATCAGGTGCCTGACACTTTTCTGTTGCCACATTAGCAGGGCAGAATTATACCTGCACTTTGAATGAGGAATCAGTAAGAGAGGAGGAGCTGAATTTGGGGTAGTTTATGGCCAGGCAGAGCCTGTACAAGTGCTTTTATGTACCAGCATTATCATTTCTATTCCAGCCACAGGCTTAGTGCCCAAGTAGGTCACCTCTGGGATGGATCTTGACTTTGAGGCACAGTATAAAGGAGCAGATTAATCTAGGAAGCATCTGTATGACTGGATGGAAAGACTGCATATATATTACTAAACCAGGAGGAGTTTCCTGGTTTTCAAGTCCTTGCATCTCATTTTCCTGTGGATTTCAGGTCGGTGTGGACGGAAGGACACACCATCCTTTCTTTTCATCCCTACCCCACAGCTTGGTTTCTGCACAGAGGAGAGGTGTGCTGATGGAGCAGGGCCATAGCGCACACCATCAGCACCCTGGGGTGGGTGTTTACAGGAACAGGGCTCTGCTGGATGACAACACACTAGCAGGAAAAACAACCTCAGAAAAATAGACTCTCTCCCAGAACAAGGCACATAAACTCATTATATCTCAACACCCAGACTGCACATCACACTCACTTTGTTTAACTGCACTTCATTAACTGTTTCATTAGCAGTAGCTGGTGTCTATTCTTCCAACTTTTACTTTGTGCACTCTGATTGTGCAGCCATGTCACTTCCCCCTCAGTTCACAGCTTCTCTCTGCAATAGGATTTATAAGACACCATACAGAATTTAAAACTTTCTCCTGTCAAAATTTTGCACAATTGTTCTTCTGTGATGTTTCTTCTTATTGATGACTTAGAGATTTATACACCCAGTAGCCACTGCCACCAGGCAGTCCCATCAGTACTACATGGCTGGGTTAGGCCAGTTCCATGGGCAGTTTCTGTGGCTTTTGGGAACTCTCCCTCCTAGAGGAGGAATGAAGTCTGACTTGAAAGGTGGGAATTGTTTCAGCGGAAGAAACTGGTTTCAGAGGTGCTGTTTGTGTATATTGTGTGGTGGTTAATGTAAACTAAGGGTTAAATTTCTCATTGTCCTGTTCGATCAGATTTCATATGCACAAACCCAGTAGCACAGATGTCAGGCAAACAGAGGAAGTCAACATATCCCACATATCCATTTTCTGCTCCTGAATTTTAATTTCCTTCTTTTTCCCCTTGCTCCTCTTCTGTTACTGGTTTGTTTAAATGATGTTCTCTGCAACAAGGAATTTAATTGTAAAGTCTTTAGCACATGAACTTCATCAAAACATAGCTGTACCCTTAAGAACCATATCACAGACATTAATGAGCTCAGTAACTGCAAGAGAAGCAGCAGTGGTTTTCTGAGGAGCTGGATCCTGTGTCTCAGGACTCCCAAAGAGCAAGAAGGTTAATTAAATCCTCTTTGTTATAACATTTAATCCTAAAATATGATGTCAGTCTTCAGGTCCCTACTGGGACAACTCTTGTTGAATTTCTTTCAAATATTTAAGCAGCAGGAAAATGAAAGGAAAGCAGTTAAAGTGTATCCCTAATTGCCTTATGTTTTGATGCAATGTCCATTACAGAGGAAAATCCACATTTGAAAATGTTCCTGCTGAGTTTGAAAATTGTAACAGCCATCCTATTTTGGGGAGGCAGAGAGTGAAAAGATAAACAGAAAGAATGGTGTTGATGAAAGGAAATGATCACCAGCAGGCAAGGGTGTGATAGGAGGAAAGTAAAATTCTTATTCCAGGTTTCAGTCAGGAAGAAGACAAAACCAGCAGTGTCTACAGGACAATTTGATTCCCCCTCTCCAGTGTTATCTGGCTGTCTGTAAGATAACCAGGGCCCTGGGGTATCTTGGTAGATCCTAGGATCCCAGGATTTGCCAGCAATAACAATCATGAATTTCTTGTATCCTCTAATTCACATAAAATCCAAATAAAGATTTTCCATGAAAAATCTTATCTTTATATTCTCCATATCTGACCACACTATAACATTTCTGTTGGATGTAGTGGGTTGACTCTGGACAGCAGCCACACAACCACTCACTCTCCCATTGCCAGCAGGACGGGGGGAGAAAAGAAGAACAAGAGAAGTGGGAATGCACATGGGTTGAGATAAAAACAGTTTATTAGGTGAAGGAGAGAGACAGAAATGAAGCAAAGGAGATCACTCACCACCTCCCACACACAGACCAGCTGTTCTCCAAGCAGAAGCCACCTTGGAAGCCAGAAATCTCCCTTTCTCTGTCCCAGTTTTCACTGGTGACCATGACCTTATGGGATTGTGTTGTATGTAAGGAAAAGCCCTTTGGCCAGTTGGAGTCAGCTGTGCCAGCAAAGTCCCCTCACAATCTGTTGCCTATCCCAACCTACTTGCTGGAGGAGAAGAGTGTCCAATTCTGCTTGTTTTCACAGTCATCTCATATAAGAGATTAGGTTGGTTTTCCTGAGATTACTTAGTGTAGGATTGTGCCAGAGATACCCATGAAATAATATCCAGGCTTTGACATATTGTCACCACTACTTAAAGCTGAGCCTGTAGATGGACAGTCCTGGGTGGAATGGTAGGAGAGAGCTTATACATTTGCTATTTTACCAAAGTTTTAAGTTCTGTCTGACCTGAGAATGATTACAGAAGAGAAACTTTATGGGGGAAATGAATATTTGAATGTTCAACAGTAGCAAGGTTTGGAAAGAAAAACTGAAGGAATTTCTATAGAAAGCCTCCCTTTTCAGGCTGAGCATCAACTTTTACCTCTGGGGAAAGTTCAGCCAAATTTTTACAATAGGGTTAAAGGATGAATGTTTGCTTGTAGGGATTTCTTACATTTTCCTTCAATACTTTTGGTAATTAATATTTGGGGGGAAATGGATATTGAAGTCCATGGGCTCCCACTGAGATGACCATCACTCTATACAGTGTTTGGGATTAAAAAGAAATCAACATAATAACTATAACCAAGTTTTACAGAATTAGTGAAGGAAACTTTACCCCAAAGGAAGAATTATTCAAGGAGTCAGGAGAGAAGCAAATGCATAGTTTTATGTTTTCACTTTGATTTGTGGCATCAGTCAGAAAACTGGCACCAGAAAGCACAGGAAGTTTAACTGAGGGAATTCTGTTTTTAATTAACTAATTTCATGAATTCACAGCCACCTGCAGAAAATTGACAAGATTTTTATATCTGGGAAAATAATTTTATAATATTGTAAAGCAAATTCTTTTTTTAAAATGAGTACTTTAAAAGCCACCTTGTCTTTTTGAATTAGCATGTCAGTCACAAATCATTAGTGGTACGTGATCAGAATTTTGGCTTTTTATTTCATATTGTTGGGAATGAATCATTGACTGAAATGTATTTAATAGCAACAAAACCAGCATGGGAAACCTATTTCCACAGAAGCTCCATTCAAGACCATTTTCATTCTAGTCGTAGACTTTTGTCTGTGTTTCTGCAGCAGGATCTGCTGTGTTGTGTGAACTGCCCCCCATCACCAGAGTTAGGAAAATATGGGAATGCAGAGAAGGTGACAGTAACTGTGGAAGAGCTGCGTGTGTCCCTGTTCTGAAACCCCCAAATGACCACAGGACAAACCAGAGGGACAAAGCTGAAATGTGGGACCAACGACCTTCAAGAAGGGTCAGGAAAAGCGAACAGCCTGAAGAAGGGGAGAGAAAAAGAGAGAAATCAGAAATGCTTATTTTGAATCCTCATTATATCACAGAAAATATTTAAGAAAGGAGTCTACAGAAATACTGGCCAGCAAGCCAGGGCAGAGCAGCTGGAGCAAGGAGGGGGAGGTGCTACCTGGCCTGGAAGGGAGAATCAGTACCTTGCTATTTGTCCAGCATAATCTTCACTATCTTTTCAACATCAGTCTGTGCCTTCTGGGACTCCAGGAAACCTCCTTTCCTGGCAGTGCTGCTCTTTCAGCACTCCTTGAGAGACTTTCCTCCTCCCCCAAACAGTTTGCTTTGAATAGTTCCCTAAGATCCTACTCATCCAGGGAGGATGCCACAAAAAGGCAGCGTGTTTGAGTTGTCAGAGGCAGCTCTACCTTGCAGACATGAGAAAGGCACTTGGACTCAGATCAAGTGCTGAGTGTGTTACAAGCACGCCAACCCACCTCAGTAAAGACGAACAAGTTCAAAGTGTGAAATTTTGAGTAGGAAAGTATAAAGATCATTACCAGGATGTTGATGTTACGTGCCTAATGGTGCCAGCAACTGCTCTTGCTCCCCCTGTACCACATGAACCACATAAAAGAAGAGGGAAAAGCTGATGTGACAGCCCTTACTCCAAGCTCATTCTGAAGACCAGAGGAATTCAATCTGCAGCTGAGCTGCCACTGTACTTCCCTCCTTTTCTTGTCCCCTAGCAGGTCATTTAGATCCATAGCCTAAGTCACTCAAACATACTGAGTAACTAACTAGCAATAGTGTAGCGATCTTGGAGCCTTTCACAGCTCCCTGAAATCCAAACAACTTTTCAACCACTATGGGCAGAAACAAGGTCAGGTGCCAGCAGGCAGAGAAAGCCCTCAAACCCCAGGATTTCCTGCAGCTCTGGACTATTTTCAGGACAGGCCTGAGCTGCAAAACAGAAACACTTCAGCTGCCAGCAGGGAGGAACATGGGCTCATTAGCAGGTCTTGAACAGCAAGATCCAAACTGAGAGCATCCAGCACTGTCCCTGTTTTTCATGGATGCTGCTTCTCTGTATCACCTGCCTGTGCTCCCTGAGCACCCACCTTTTCCCTCCTAGCCAGCCCTGCCAAGCATGGAGCTGTAACAGCTGTTGTGAGACCATCAGCTCAAACCATGTGAAAATGAAAACCAGTTCTCCTCACTCACGAGAGAGGTTTGTGTCAGGAGGTTCATTCTCATTTATGCCACAAGTATGAGTGGCAGAGAGCCCAAGGAAGAGTCCCAGGACAGTCAAACCCCAGGGTAGTTCTGAACTTCCTTTTGAGACTGGAGACCTTAGAAGAAAAGAGTTGTTTGTCTGGAAAGTTACCCTGTCCTGAGAGGAGTTAGAAGCACAGAGATACATATTTCAACACTGGCTGTTCTTTGGAAAAGGGGGAGGCAGGACACCACCAGGGGATGTTTCCATGCACAACTCAAGTGCAGGGGCTTTGGCACCACCAGCAGAAAGGTGATTTCATCACCAGACACAGGAAACCTGTCATGGCCTGCCACGAGGTCATGGAGAGAGCACGATGTATTTAATCTGTGCACAGCCAGAGAGCTCCCTGCTCCCAGCTCACAAGGTAATTCACTGTTCTTTTATCATCTGTACTCTGCAGTCTGCACCTGGACTCTCTCAGCTGGGGACTGACAACCCTTTCCTCCAGAATATATTAATTTCTATTCATTTTTACTTATTACACTGTTAGAAACATAGATGTGTGGTCACTTTAAAAACACATTACAGGAAACATTAATAAAATACACCTTTGCCAACTAATTATGTTTTTTACAAACGTATCATAGTAGTTTGGGGTTATTACTTCATTTATCCTTCTGCTTAGGAGTAGCTTCTGAAGAGTGCTGAAATTGGTAAGAATGAGACCATAAAATTTCTAATTCAATTTTCTACACAATAAGGATCTATTCTAAGGATCATCTAAGGATGATTGTTTAATCTCTGTCCATCACACCAGCCTGGGGAAGAGCTCACATGTGTTCAAGGGATAATGTAAAACTGATGGGAATAAGGAAGGAGGGAATCTTATAGTGAGTTACACCATTATTTAAATACTCTTCTCTGTATTCATCAAGGGAAAGCTCAATTACAAATTAGAATGTAAAATTATTAGTTGTTAAATTAAAATTCATTATTAATTAGAAATTAGATTCCCTTGCAAGCTTATCTTAGGCAGGTCCTCCCTGGGTGGCAAAATTGAAGTACTACAAGAATAATGAATAATGAAGTCTGAAGAAAAGGCCCAGAAAGCCATTCATAATAAGCATAAAAGTAAATATTCTGATGAGAATCCTCCTCTTCAGAATCCTTTGTGTGTGTGTGTGTGTGTGTATCCTGCCATGACAGCAGGACCCTCTCAGAGGGTTAAACTGACAGGGTACATGTGATTTCATGGAGAAGGAGAAGGGCTAAACAACCAGAGACTCAGCAGTATGCTAAGTTTTGAGATCACAAAGACATCCAGGCCACACAGGCTATTTCCACCACAGGTTTCTATTCCAGGCTTTGATCCTATTAGACCCTGGATCTAATAGGATCTATTAGATCTTAGCAATAAAGCCACTGAGACAGCTGTAAAACAAAATATATCACTGATGGGAGAGAAAGGACAATGAAATCTCATCATTTCTTGCTCTGACCACCACTGCCCCCAAATAATACAGCTGCAGATATTTCAAACAGAAGATACTTCTTAGATCCAGAGTCCTGTAGCAGCACTGCAAACAACCCTTCACTACTTTTAACACCCTGTCAGTCCTTTTCAGCTGTGCCTGAAGACACGAAGGCGCTGAGAGCCTTGCCCTAAGCACCAAACTGAACCTGAATAAAACTAAGCTTGAACCCTCCTCAGTGAGCTGTTCAGAAATGAGAACAGGTTTCCTCTTGCAAGTGGAACAGCAAAATTCTGATATTTCAGTTTTGTAAAGGTGCTGTATGGTTATGTTTTGTATCTTGAGTGGGAGTGAGTACTGTTTGTCACAGGCTGCACACCAACTGCAAGGCCCTTTACCCTTCTGAGGGGTGGAATAGCAAATTTCCTTGTCTGGGGGACAGCCAGAAGGGAAAATCTGGGTGTACTGATGGTTTGGGCAATACTTCTGAACCTGTGCTGAAATCTCTGAGAAGCCCAAGGGAATTAAACACTGACTCCCATCAGACTGAAAAGGAAGTCATGTGCCTAATCCTATTAGTGCCCGTAAAATTCCCAGACCTAACATTAGCTCCAGAGGTTACTCCACCGAGAGATCCCTTTGAGAATAAGCAAAACCCCTCGTACTGCTTTTGTGCAATTTGTTCTCCCTAACCACGTTATCGCTTTGGAGTTAACAGCAATAACTTATGTTCCATTATGTGCAGTACTTAATTTAGATAGGCCAGCTGCCTTCTTGTGTGGCTGCCAGCAAAAGAGTGCACACTCTCAGGAAATAACAACTTTTCAGGTTTCCCTTGCCTGCCTTTCTAATCTTACTGGAGTTCTGGGCCAGGGGTGCTGGGGGTGTGTGGTTTCTTTGTTCCCATCTGACAGGGAACTAACCCTGGTGTGAGCAAGTTTCCCTCCCCAAAAATACAGAGCTGCAGTCCACAGCACGTGGTTGTGTCTTGTCCACACCTCACAGCTGCAGAATATTCAAAAGCCTTTTCATAAAACCATTTCTTAGCAGTTTGAGGTCTTCTCCATCCTTCAATGAGCCATTAGCATTCAATTAATCAGAAAAGAAATAAGGGATTTGCCAGGTAAACTCTTTTGTCATGTTCAGTTAGAGAGTCTTGCTCTGAACCTACCTGCTGGCAGGGAAAGGAAGCAATGCATCCTTCTGGCAGATTATGCCATTATAACCCCAATAAATGCTCTGTACTGAAAACATCCAAATTCTTAAATAACAGAAAAAAAATTTTTTTAAAGTCTGAATATTGGAAGCAGCAGCCTGTAAACATACTGAAGTGTATCTGCATGGTGGAGATCTACAACTAAAAGATGCAGCTTCCAGCTCTAATCTTGACTGGATAACTTTGCTATAGCTGAATTAAAAGATGGGGAGGAAAGGGGATTGTAGCGTTCTTCTACCTTTGACAAGGAGCTCTGAGCTGATAGGAAGCATACAACAAATAGCGTTTTTCTGAAAATACTTGCAGAATTTGTACTTCATTGCAGCAAAGGTGGGAGGAGATTTCCATGTGTTCCTAAACTGATTAGTTTCTTTCTTGTACTGATTTTCCTTACAAATGGAGCAACCGCTGCACTTAACTACTTGTAACTTCATTGGAAAAGTAAAAAGAGATGCCACAACTAGGCCAGTGCTGAATTTGGCTTCTGCAAATGTTGCCCAAATTCAGCAAGATGAAAAACAAAGGCAGTTCACACCACAAATCACAGCAAGGTAAAAGAACCTGTCCTCAGAGTCAGCTGTGCCCTGCACTGCTCTCTGTATCTCATCAGTCACATGCCAGGTCTGCACAGAGGCTGTGACCACAGATGGCACAGGGACACCTGCTTTTGGCACTCTGCTTTCTAGCTAATGCCTCGGGAAGCAATGTGCTTTGTCTTTCCAGCAGGGAGCAGAAGTGCCCACTCCAGCCCCATCAGCTCAGATGTCACAATTCCAGCCCCAGCAACCTCATCACAGCAGTCCTGTCCCTTTGGCACAAACCTTGCCACAGTTTTCTATATCACAGCAGAACGTAATGATGGTTGCAGTGTAGGGAACTTCTCTATGTGCATGTATCTCATATAATGTATTGGTATCATGTTATTTTTGTGGGTGACCCATAACCCCCTAGCAGGAGAGAAGGCGGGTGATGCGCTTGTGAAGCTCAGGGAAATGAATAACAGAATCATAGAATTTAAGATGTTGAAATGGTCCTTGAAGATTATCTAGTCCCAGCTTCCACTCCCGTGGGCAGGGACACCTCCCATTATAGCAGGTGCTCAAGGCCTTATCCACCCTGGTTTTGAACAGTGCCAAAGGATGGTGCTTCCACAACCTTCCTGTTTGTGTCTCACCACCCAAAGTAAAGAGTTTCTTCCTACTGTCTAACCTAAATTTTCCTTGTTTCAATTTGTAACCATTCCCCACTGTCCTGTCACTAGAGTTTTTGACAAAGAGTCCCTCTCCAGCTTCCCTGCAGCCCCTTCAGACACTGGAAGGTGCTGTGAGGTCTCCACACAACCTTCTCTTCTCCAGCTGAACAGCCACATCTTTCCCAGCCTGTCTTCATAGGGGAGGTGCTCCAGTCCTCTTACCAACATTGTGGCCTCCTCTGGACTTGCTCCAGCAATTCTACATCCTTCTTATGCTGAGGACACCAGAACTGGACACAGCACTGCAGGTGGGGTCTCACCAGAGCAGAGGTGGAGAATCTCCTCCTTGGACCTGCTGCCCATGTTCCTTTTGGAGGCCAGGACAGGGATGGTTTCTGGGCTGTGAGCACTCACTGCTGGCTCATGTTGAGTTCTTCATCAATCATCACCCCCAAGTCTTCCTCCGCAGGGCTGCTCTCAATCCCTTCTCCGCCCATCCCGTAGGTGTGTCTGGGATTGCCCCGATGCAGGTGCAGGACCTTGTACTTCACTTTGTTGAACTTCTTGAGGTTCCCACCAGCCCCACCTCTCAGGCCTGCCAAGGACCCTGGATGTGGGGTGTGACAGACTGTGACAGACAACAGCTGTGGCACAGCAAGCTGACTTCAGCTCAGCACAACAGGGACCAGAGGGGAGCCTTTGGTTCAGATCAACAGCTGCCAACAGGTGAGTGGATCAACTGGTGGTGTAAATACCTCCCCCCAAGATAGACAAGGAGAGGGGCAATTAAACACTATCCCCTCCAAGTGTGGGATGGCAAAAGAACTGGGCAGAGAGCACTGAACTCTGACATGTAATATAGGATGTGATGAAATCCAGGAGAGTATTTCACTAACCCATACCACAGCTATTAACCTTTTACCTACCTACAAAATCCTGTTATACAAAGTTTTGTTTCACAGAGGCACTCTGTCAAGCCTCTCAGGAACAGATTCCAGTTTTAGAAGCATATAGAAAGTGCATCAGCCTGTTCCTCACCCCAAAAGCCCTCTGCCCAACATAGCAGCACTCAGGAGGGTGGCACATCTGAACCATGAACTCGCTCCCAGTGCAGCAGCTGATTGTATCTGGCGTTGAGAACACAGCATTGCTTTTATGGAATGCCAGGCTGTTTTCCCAAATATATTAATGCAGCATTGGAAGAAAAGGAGTCACTGTGATGTGGGCTGCTTAGTACAGAAACAAATCCCCTAACAACATTCCCTGTGCCTTCATCCATGGAGCAAACGTGTTCTTACATTTCCACAGCTCCCTTACCCAGTGCTGGCTGTCAAACACTGTGGTGATACACTGCCCCACTGACCTACCCTCGCCCATAAACCCCACTGCTGACTGCTTCTTACAGGTGTCGTTGTGATGTCTGACAATGGTTGCTTCCAGATCAAAATAATGGTCCTTTAAAAATGAATTATGGATCTAAAGAGATCCAACAGAGGCACTGAGATAAGAAAAGCTGTATTTATGAAAATTCAAAAGTAACACAAAGAAGTTTCTGCTTGCATACCCTTAGAATGGAAGCCCATCCTCTCCACAAAAAATAGGTCCTCCCACACAGTGACACATGACACCACTCATCTGTCATTTTAAGGCAGCTCAACCCAACCTAGACTATTCAAAGGGGAACAGATCAGGGAAGATAAAACCTATAGGAGAAGCCAAGAACCCAGTGTTTGCAGTGTAGCAAAAAGATGACCCAGAAAAGTGATATTATGACACAAATGTCATTTGCTACAGGATCACATAAGCTAAAGAAGAGCTGATGGCCCAGGGGTACAGAAGTGTATGATGATGGTGGACAGATGAGGAAGTGCTTTATCTTCTAGTGAAAAATAAAAACTTAAAAGATGTCAGATTTGACAAATTGGTTTAATCTACAGCATCTATCCATACAGCCACCGTACCCTGCTGCAGTCTTAAGTTCTTAGATCATACAGCTTTGGGGTTACTTTGGAGGATTCTTGAGGAAAGGAAGATACCTCCCTCCCCATTCTGATATTTTGGAGGAGCCATGCAAAACTTTATATATTGCTGCTATAAATGCCTTGGTAGTGAACCATCCCTCTGCAGTTCTCAAGGACTGGCTTCATGCAGGGAATGCCCATAGGGCAGTCTTGTTCTTGCCTCCCACCCCCACAAAACGATCCACCCAGGTTATTGCTGCAGACATGTGGCCCTCACATGGATCAGTGTGTAGGACTGAGAACAAAAAGCATAAGTGGAAATAAAACCAACCAAAGCAAAAAGAAAATAGCCCTTAGTGCATGTTTAGTTACAAAACCCAGAGTGGCAAGTAGGAAAAGGATGCAGATCTCCCAGTTACATTATTGGCTGCTCTATAAACACTGGAATAAAAAAAACAGATGCTGGGCAGTCACCCTTTTTCATTCAAGCACAATTAAACCCCCTCTATTCCATCATAGTATGTACAAAATCACATACAGTTAAATAAGCAACTGAAAGCATGAATGAGATTCTAATATACAGTACTTTCACACAGCCAAAGCTATTTTATTTTACAAGACGAGGCTTTTGCGTTCATCTTTTTTTCTGAAAGCCCAGTAAAAACAGCGTAAACTACTTAAGCAAAATTTAAGAGACAACTTACAAAGTAATATTTGCATAGCACTGTAAATCTGCGTATTTGTTTGGGCACAGTTCTCAGTAAAAACTACAGTAGGTGACAGGGTCGGGTTTTCTTAATAGCTTCTTGTTTTTCACCAGATTCAGACACGCCTCTTCTGAACGTCATAAAACCAAGTGTAGGAAATAACCGTAAAAATGTACAAAAATATATACACATGCACAGTAAATGCATACCCTGTATACAGTTTTATTACTCGTTAGATTTGGCTAATAATGGTCATCTGGTGACTTACGCTTCCCTCCGAACAACAGGTTTGCAACACATCAATCAGCTCGAGGAGGGCGAGTTTCCTCGGAGAGAAGGTTTTGATTAAAGCTACAGTACTTGCTGGTGATGTGAGGAGTGAGCGAGGCGCCGGCCGGCAGCGGCCGCCGGGCATTCGGGCGAGTTCAGCATTCAGATGTCACAAGGGACAGCTCGGACACGGCTGAAGCGAAGGGACACGAAGGGACACAGCTTGGCTCTCTGCACAGATGCACATGCACGGAATAAAGGAGGTACACAGAACCCGCTCATGCCTTGGGGAGTGAAGTTTAATTCCTGATTAGGCTCTGCTACCTACTGTCCCTCCTTCGCAAACTGTATTTTAGTAATGAGTTAATCAGTGTGTTTTCCTTAAGAATGCACGCTGGCCAAAATAAAAAAGAAATAGAAGTTGTGTAGAATTGGTAGTGGTAGCCCCCCCCACCAAGGAATACTTGTAATTTAAACTTTAAAAGTACTACTATGTTCTGGTTTCTGCTGAAGTGTCTAATTTTAAAATACATTTTTCTCCTAAAAAGATCAAACACTGCTTCTGCTAGTGGTTCTTAGAAATACACAGTCATCTGCACTCAAGTGTTCTCAACAGTGAAAGTGCACAAATAATCTTTCTTTACATTTTCAGAAACTGAAGAGTGGCCAGTAACTACAGGTATAACATTTTAAGAAACACAAGCAGCTTTCTAAAAGCCTACAGAGGCCAAGGATCAGAGAAACACAACATGTTTGTCTTAGATGTCAATCCCACATCCTCCCAATTCTGAAGTATTCAATATTTTCATGACAGTTTCTGGTGGCTAACACATGTGGCACAGACCCTGTAAAGCTGACTTCCAGAATGTTC
This sequence comes from Aleadryas rufinucha, assembly GCA_013397815.1. Classification (NCBI taxonomy): domain Eukaryota; kingdom Metazoa; phylum Chordata; class Aves; order Passeriformes; genus Aleadryas; species Aleadryas rufinucha. The sequence continues at coordinate 91,489 of VZTH01001627.1, forward strand.
TCACTCCAAACCACAGCAGGTAAATAACACACAACCAACAGCCTGCAAGCATCTTGCTGCAGAGACAATCAGATAAACCAGCCTTGAAGGTAAACAGGGGGAGGTGTGGCAGAACAAGAGCCCCCATCTGTAACAAGCCCTTGGGAGGAATTCTGACCCAAATCACGTGAACACGGCAAGGGTTATTTTGTAAGTTGTCACAGGGAGGTTTCACATCCACATTAGAGTCAGAGCTTGCCTCTCACATACTTGTCTCTGCTTTGCAAAGCTCCTGGTGATCACTCAATTTTTTCAGAGCAAGAATTTGGCCGGACCTGTCGGTGTTCCTGCTCCTCCCAGCGATGCACCTTGTGTTGCTCCTTCTCCCTCACAGCTCCCAGCATGGCTGTCTCCTGCTTCAAATCCCAGCTCCACTCAGCACCAGCAGCCCTGGAGCCGCCTGCTATGATCAGAAAGTTCAGGAATATGGGAACGAGCAGCTGGAACACACTGGGTGGGAGTACAAATTCAGCATTCCCATCACAGGGAGGAGCTTCTTTGTGCAGGCACAAAGCAGAACTTGCAGCAATCGTCTGCTTGGAATCAGAACCTTCACACCAGGGGACAGAAGCACATGGCATCCAGGAGATGCTGTGAGCTATCCTGCTGCATCCCATCTTCAAAGGAGATCAAGGAATGGATTCTTCACTTTGATCTGTGTTGGCCTCCAGCATCTGCATGAAACACTTGGGCGAGGTCTGCCCGAGCTTGGCTTTAGACTTCTTAGCACGTACTTCTCCAAGATGCCAAAATACATCAGATTGTGTGTCTTCAATCTGAAACACTTTGTGTAGCATGAAGTCAGCATTATTAAAAGCCTCGAACCCCACACTTCTTCAAAATGCACATGAAGCAAAACCAGGTTTTGGGGTAGTCCCAAGATGGAAACGGTACTTTTAGCAAATATCCAATGTACAGTGACATTGCTTTCTCATTATTCCAACTCTTAGTAAAAAAACCTTGTCCCAACTCCCTTTCACCAGTGCCAGAGGGAATTTTGCCAGGTAGGGATGGCCAGTGTGAACAGGCCTGGGAAGGGCTTCTCTTCCCTGATAAGAGTTTTACTTTGAAGCAGCGAAGTTGCCTTATCATGTAACACAAACACAACCGTGTCACTTCAGATCTGGAGCTGTCAACTAGCGCCAAAATTCAGGAAGACAAAACCCCAGCCACGTGAGACAATTGCTGTAGGACTGGTTGAACTGGAAAGCTCTGAGTTCCTGCTAAGAGATTATAACCGAACCATCTGCAGAAGATACAGGTGAGCAAATATACAGACATCGATGATGCAGACAAGTGGTACCACGTGGAAGTGAGCAGACACACTCACTTTTCCTGTGAATACCAGGCAATTAGGACACAGGCAGCAGATTCATTGGTCAGCAATTAAGTGTAGAGCCCTTCGAGATAAGTTAAAGCAGAACAAAGGAACGTTGCCCATGCTCTTTGTGCCAGAGACAGATATTTTGCTCAGTGACGCAAAGTCAATTGCAAGAGCACATTCAGCCCACAATGAGCAAGAGAGAACTGTAATCCTACCGAGCCAAGGCCTCTGGATACCACATCCTTCTTCAGCATCAGCTCTCTGTGCCTTCCTAACTGAGAGATGCCACATGGCCAGCAGTCCCCGAGCTCTCTCACCAGGTTCTCAGATGCAGGTCAACGTGATGCTACCTTGGAACTGCAAATCCCACTTGGAGAGCAGCATCATTGCTGTTCATGACAATGACAAGTGCTGCCAAGGCCAAGAGCATACATCTATCATCTGTCCACATCAGTCTGAGAACCATTCCTCTTCGGAGTCGATGCTGAACTCCATGGCAGTCAGCTTGCAAGTCCATACTGGAAAACTCTGTAATTACTCCAAACAACTAAGCAATAAAGGACAATTCTGAAAGGTGGAGAGAAAAAACACTCCCATAGCTGTTAGTTTATTAAACCTAGCACAGTTGAAAAGCAAAAGACGAAAAACATGATATATTTTTGTTTATTATTGCTCTTAAAGGGCTTGGTAGTCAAATATACAAGCTATGTTCTATTAAACCAGAAGAAAATAAGATATAAAATCTATGCTCACTTTTCCAATCCAATCCACCTGCTAATCTTCATTAGTGACATTAACTTCAGCTATTTCCAGTCATTTTAATTTATACATACTCTGTGTACGTGTGCGCGCGCGTGTATAAAAACCCCTATTTGAGGAGATAAAATTCAAAATGAAGAGACTCGTGTTGGTTTTGTACTGTTTTGTGCACTGCTGTAGGTTTCAGTTTTTCAAGTGGTTACTGATATGTCTGTTGAGAAGAGCAAAATTTAAGTATCTGATGATGTATTTATTATATTTTCAAAAAGAAAGCATGACCAATAAGTTATGATAAGAAAATATGAAACGTTGATTATTCTCCCCTTGATGTACATGCACTAATCCCATGATCCTGAATAGGGAGTTACATGCACTAAGAGGAGAAAAGGATCCTATAAAGAGAAAGGCTATTAATTCCTTTCTCCTCTAAGCAGCTCCCCTCTTCTCAGCATTAAGAAGGGATTTATTTTGTGAAATTCTTGTCATGCCCATTAATATACTGCTCAAAATGTAAGTATAAAACAGTCAGTGGTCAGCCTGCTTTGCAAGCCTCTTCTGCTAAGCCAGTACAATTTATACATACTCAGTATCATCTTCAGGAAGCAAGTATACAGCATTTGTAACATCCTTCTAGGAAGCAAGAATTATACCCATTACTGAATTGCTTAAGAAAAAAAAAAGAAAAAGAAAGAAAGAAACAAAAACTGTTCTCAGTCCTCCGGTTAAAAACAGGGAAAAGCCAGAGTTAACTTTATCAGCATTTGGATGTCTGACTGTATTTGAAGACAAAGTACAAAAACATCCAGCAAGGAAAACAGAGTTATGGCTAGGCTCTGCTCTCCTCAGTTCCCAAAGCATGTTCCAAATTCCACTAACATTTGCAACAGTTTTGCACCCCCCCCTCTTAGGGAAGATTTATTGAGGGGACAAAGATGACACACTAACGCTGGGGGTCTGGGTACAAGGACTCAGCGAGGTGGAGTCTAACAGGAGACAGACAGAACGCAGGTCATCCTTCAAATGCTCTTGTTGAAAAGACCACAAATAAAAATCAAGTGCATGACAGAACAAGTGATTAATGACCCCAAGTAAAATATTTTTCTAAGTTACAAAAATTGCTCTTCCAGTGTTTGAAAACAGAAAAACCTGTGGGAGAAGAGGTTACATTCCAACAGTTAAGAGTAAATATGGAAAGAAGGTAAATTATTACTCTCTTATCTTGGTTACTGGAGCAAAGATGAAAACAACAACCAGTGCTTTGATAAAATCTGCTCTTTACAGAAGTGAGATAAATATTCTAGTGGTAGCTGGGTTAAAGATACAGACCCTGAGGGTCAGCTTCTGCCCTCAGCTGTAGATCTGCAACTCATTTCACCCACTTCTGAGAGCAGCCAAATGCAGATTGTGACCTTCAGACTTGAACATACAGGTATATTACCATCTGTTTGCAAATAATTCTCCAGCTATGCATACAGCAGCAACCTACAGAAATCTCTGAATGTGCGTTTGTAAAAAAGAAAAAGGAAAGACAGAAAAAAAGGAAAAAGAAAAAAAAAAAGGAAAGAGACAGATACAGACATGATTCAGAGCTCTAATTTTCAGTGAAAATAGACCAAAATGTCAACAAGCAAAACTAAAGATACTTAAAATCCCTGAAGAGACCTTATACTCTTTCTAATGCTTAACAGCACAGCTCACCTTGCAAAAAAACTTCACAGATGTCTAAAGCATGACCAAGCACACCCTGTCCTGGGCACACACAGGGTAAGGTCCTGGCCCCATCTGAATCAATGCTGAAACTCTCATTAGAAGTTCAAGAGATGCCAGCATTCAAAATCTGACTGCTACAGACCTCTCCTTTTCACATTTTTTGCAAAAGAAGACATTTTGAAAATTATTGTGCTGCTTTCTAGTGCTGCCTCCCAGTTTAGTGAGAGAGGTTGGCTGAATTGGACTTTGGTAATGAGAGATGCAAACAAATAAAAGGAGAATTGAAAAATTTTCCTTCTTTGCACAACTCTAAATCCCACGGTCAACCACTAATTCAAAAAAACCCAAACAAGCCAAAACAGATTCAAAATTTTCACACCTGTTTGATGTGAAACAGGGCAAACAGCACTCAAGACTGAAGTGATATTTTGAAATTAAACAGCCTTGAGCAGTTAGCAGGAGATAGGATGAGAGTTTTATACAATTGGATCTGTTCTATGGGATGTCCTGACGGATAACACATTGCTTCCAAACTCCACTATCCATTCTCCTGCATTACAGAACATCTTAAGATGTTGCCTGAAAATAAGAAGTGTCAGTGTAACATACAAACAGGATTTCATCTGTAGCCATGACAACACAGCCAAAAAGACTCTAACCCAATGAACACCTGTCAATTAATTCAAGGAGGGTGTTTTTTCCTGGCTCATTAGTGAGAGAAGTTGGAGATCAGTAAACGTTACATTGGCTTTAGCAAGAGGAAACATTCAATGGCTCCTGTAGTAAAAGTGAGTGTAGTGCTCTTGACAGAAACCAGTGTTTTCAGTCATCTGAAGATACACGTGGCCATGGCCAACACCCTCTTTTCTCCCCCACCCCAAGTCCCCCAACAAAGCAAGAAAAATTAGTTTCTTCTTCCACCCCACCCCAGATTTTCTCCCACAGCTTGACTACAGTAATCCTTGAACAGGCAGAAGGTTGGTGCATTCTCTTCAGCCAATGCCTCCAACTTCTTCATTCTTGGCTCAAGTTTTATTCATTAATATTAGTCATCAGTTATTAAGAAAAAGATAGTTTCTAAGTGTTTGTTGTTGTTTTTTAACTGAAGTTAATTGGATACCATAGTCTGGTTATATGTGCTGAACTGCAGCCGTCAGTTACTCCTTTTTCTTGAATTCCTGGTTGCCATAGCTGGAGCCTTTTTCTATTTCAGTTACTCCTATCAGTCTACGAACTCCAAAGGAAGCTTTAAAATATAACAGAGAAATGAGAGGCACATTAAAACCAGTCCAAGCATCTAGGAAGTTACATGTAAACACACAAGCAGAACCCACTTGAGTTAACCTAATCCCCAAGTCAGGAGTGACCAACAGTGCACACTGTAGGAAGCTGCACATGATTCACAGGTCAAATGATACTCAGAGAGGGGGACAATCCAGATTTAGAAATATAATTACTGCTTCTGTTGGTTAACAGGACATGTAGCACGAACACTGAAGCATATGCCCTCCCCCTACTTCCCCCTCTTTTACTGTTAGGGTTTTTTTGGTTTTGGGGGGGGGTTTGTGGTATTTATGTATTTTTTGTTTCTGGTGGTGGTTTTGTTCAGTTTTTTTTAATTCACAGACAAGCTGCCCAGTAGAAGTATTTTTTCCTTCAGGCACCATAATAATGGGCTACAAGACTCATCTGCTACTATTACAGTTTTTGCTTAAGATACGAAGGCAAATTTGCCTGGATTAAAGCTTTTGAAACAATAAAAATGCTGTACAATAGAGAGACTACCGAGTGAGCTCCAAATATTTTCCTGCAAGCACTATTCTTATTAATTAATACACAGAACTTATTGGAGGTAAAGGATCTTGTTATGTGTCACACTGGGCTCAGCATCTTCTCTGCTTTTATTACCTGCTCCAACAAGTCCCAGGAAGGCAAGGATAAGGAGAGGTGATCCACTTGCAAAAACTCCAAAGCCAAATGTGAAGAGAGGAGAGAGGAGAACTGTGGCCCAAAAAAGAAAGTTTAGGAGGGTCCATGGTCTCCTAGGAGGTTTAAATTGCTTGCCAGGAAATACACCTTCCTGATTATACATCTCTTGCAAAGCATCCTGGGGGAAAGAGAAAAGAAAACAGGTTCATGTTGTTTGCACCAAGCAGCCCAAGATCAGTCAGCTCCAGGACAACATCAAGGACAGTATCTGTGGTACAAACTCACCAAGAGTGCACGGCATCCAATTCCATCTGCTATTATTTATCTGGGCATTTCTGCTGACCACCCAAGTGACCTTTAAGCCTTTTGAAGGCAATTCTGGCACCATCGCAATCTGAAACCTTATCATCCTCTCCACTACCAAATACCTTCATCTTGTCTGTTAATTGCTTAGGAATTTAGGGCAGCTTCAGGCCAGAGACCAGTTCAGACACTACCCAGCCCTCTTAGCTGGGTGCTTCTCCTTCTCGTTTTTACTTCCAGAAAGGTCAGCATGATTCAGCAAAGCACAGCAGAAAAATGCTGTGGGTAGAGCTAGGAGGGGAGGGCAAGGCAGGAGCTGAAGAGCAGAGACAGCACCACACCAGCCCTAACCCCAGCTCTCCAACTGAGCCGCTGCATCCCGAGCTGAGCCTGCAGAGGTACAATCCTGGGGCACGTCACTCAAAGGAACCAGGTGCCCACACCACCTTCCCTCAGTCTGTAAGAGTGTTTTTTAAGGTTTCCAAGCCATTACCAAGGATGGCTCAAGTCTGGCTATTTCTTATTTTTCTTTATTTCTTGTTTTTCTTTAATTTCCCTTACGAAGGGCTGAGAAGTGCGAGGCATTCCTTGCCAATAACAGCCTTTTGAGGACACATCCTCTCTGCAGGAAGAGATTCCAAAGTCAATGGAATAAATGGAATGAGAGGATTCCAGTTACAAAGTATTGCTAACACTGTAAGATCAATCTGTATAATACCCATGTCTATGAGCAATACCTCCCTGGCAACATCTCACACCGAAGCTGAACAGTGGTACAGCCAAAAGCAAGAGAGATGAGAGGAAATGGTGTCACATTGCACCAGGGGAAGTTTAGATTGGGTATTAGGAAAACAAAACTTTCACGGAAAGGGTTGTAAAGCAGTAAGACAGGCTGGCCAGGGAACTGATGGAGTCCTCATCCCTGGAAGTGTTCAAAAAAACATATGGATTTGGCCCTGGAGGACATGGTTTAGTGGTGAACATGGTGGTGGTGCTGGGTTTACAGTTGGACTTGATGTTCTTAGAAGTCTTTTTCAACCTCAAAGACTCTGTGGTTCTGCAGACCTACTAAGGGGAGCTGGGGGAGATGATGATGAGCTGCTGCTCTTTGTAAGATAACCTCTCTCCTCAACTGAATCAGAGTTCAGGTATTCAAACAAATTAGGTTGAAATAAATAAAATGAAACTCAGAACAATTTGCTGACTACCTAGAGACTGAGCATAAGCCTGGCAATGCTGCAGCACAGGTCATCACTGCTGGGGAAAGCCCAGGATACTTAAACTTTCTGTGCTCTGCTGTCTTCCCACAAAGATAAGCAACACAGAAATCAAGATACGCTTTTCAAGTTCAATAATCCAGCACTTAGGGCTGGACAACATTAATTACAGCTCTCTCCTACTCCTCACAGAGCTGTTAAATCTGTGGTCGAGAAAATAACCATCTAAGGTTAGAAAAAGAAATGACACAAGGAAAAGCTCTGAGCCGTTCGAAGGCACACTGGGCATGTGCTCTACCAGTCCCTGGCAGCAGATCCCAGGGACTGTCTGTCCCATGTCACACACCACTGCAGAAGTATTACCAGGAGGCAGAAGGAAAGTGACAGTGGAAGAAAAATGAAAGCAAAGAACAATTGCAGCTGAAAGCCAGGACCGGCTGTCCCTGACAGACAGTTATCACTCTTCTTGAGTGCCTAAAAACACCCACAGGGAAAATGGAGCTTTTAGAAATGCGTGACAGAGATCCAAGCGCTGAAAAATGTAAAAAGACAGTGGATTGCTATTAGTCTTCCACAGCTCAGGCATATCTCTGAATTCCATTGTGCTTCCCGGCAATTTGAGACCTCATCATCCAGCCCTCTGTGCCAAGGGGCTCCTCTGTCCTGCTCCTTCCAGCACTTTGAGGGATGGCTGCCTAATTAGACATAATATCCTCTCCATCCAGTGCAAGAGTGTGTATTACTCACTGCCTTAACACACTCCCCTGTGCAAGTCCCAAAAGACAGAAAAGAAAGCAAAGCTATTTACCTTTTCCTGGTAAAGCTTATGAAGCCAATTTGCAGCTTCCTTTTCATCTTGAGGGATATCTTCCAGAGGAAATCTCCTAGTTTAGTAGAGATTAAAAAATGGAGAGAAGAAAAACAAAAAAGAATTAAGGGAAAATCCATCTATTTGATTTTATCCCTCTGCTAGAGAAGATCTTCCATTCACTAACAGGCATAAATCACAGGCAACACTGTCACTGATGGCAGAGGTCTTAAGTACAGAGAACTGGGACTTAAGAATCTGAGTTCTTAGGTTGAGAATTGGGTGCTATTTAAGACAAAAGAAACTGTACAAGCTCCAGGCAGTTTCAAAGCACATCAGTAAAATAAGCATCTCCCATTCAAACACTGCTTCTCCTTCACCACATCCACCACTGGCTGATTCCCAGTGAGCTCAGACTGAGGCACTCGCAGCTGGGAAAAGACAAGCCAAGTGGAAAACCCAAGGATAATTGTTTGTTAACCCAAGGATTATTGTTTGATAATTGTTGGTAGTGGAAAACCCATTTTGGAAGTAATGGGAAAGGTAACTGTTGTGGTTTGTTGTGGCTACGGGAAAACAGAGGCCAGACAAGAATAAGAGAATAAAAGTAGGTATTTATTTGAAGGGCCTTCAAAGGTACACCTTGGGAGTGTAAAGCCTCTGAGGGGCTCCACCCAACATGGACACTGGGTCACGGGTTTTCACACTTTTATAAGTGTGGTCCATTTGCATATCAGGGTTAATTCTCCAATTATAATTTCAGTTAATGATGTAATTACCCCAAGTTTGCCCCTCCTCTCAAAGGCTTTTAGTATACACATTTTGGGGCCTGGGACAATCAAGGTGTCCTTGAAGTGCAAACCTAGAGAGGGTTTGTTATGTCTAACCAGCATGAGAGAACAGTAGTTAACAGGCCACATGAAACTTTAGAGTTACACACTAGGCAGTACAGGATTTGAAAAATATGAAAGTTAAAACCTAAAGTATCACCATCTCTAAGGAAAACATCTTCTGCAGTGACTGCACTTGTCCCTCTTTGCCTCTGCAGCCCCACAAACTGAGGCACAGTTCTGGGGGTGTGTGACAATTATGCCCAGGGCCAGCCCTGACCTGACCTCAGTGAGAACAGGAGCCTTGTCAGAGCCTCTTTGGAGTGGTGAAGAGCCAACCATTTCCCCACATTCTTTTATTTTCTGAGACCCTTCCAACCCACACCACTCTGTGATTCTATGAATATGTTCTTACACATTTCTAATGATTTTTGCATCCCATAAACAAACTGAACACCAGATCTGGCAGATTTACTTACATGAGTACAAGAGAAACTGCTCAATTCATATAAACAACGCTCAACAAAAGCTCAGTGAGAAGTCACTCGCTGAAAGCTCTCTGGTGAAGTTGCCGTGGTGTTGCTGTCACCACTAGAGGGGACTCACAGCAATAACATTTGGTGATTTCCTGATTATTTCCTCTGCAGGCAGTTGGGATAAAGACTGCATCCACTGCAGAGCTAAGCTGCTTACCTCTGCACAGGTAACTATGTCTGCACATCCCAAGAACAAAAGCTTATGTGCTTCCCTTCTCTGAGCTACAATAAGTCTGTTGGCACAATAAGGACATGTTCCATTTTCATCTGTAAAAATAGTCTCCTTACTCTCATAGTTTCTTCCCCAAAACAGAAAAAAAGTGCAGAAAAGCACCTTAAGAATATTCATTCCGTCCACAAATATATTTTAAATCAAAATTATCTAAGCACAGCCATTTGTAGGGTATAATTAGTAATTTTACCTGGCAACATCATCCTCAACAGATTTTAGAAACCCAAATTTCTCCTAACACTATTGAAAACTAAATTTCTCTTCTTTCCTCCCACTACCCCCTCCAAGAAATAAAATAAAATTGCACCTCCATTAGCAAACCATAGGACACTTAACTGAAGGCTGCCACTGTTCAGTGTATAATTAATAATTATAGAGATGTGCATCCATGCATGTGCACCCCAGATCCAGCTAGATATCCTACATGCATCTGCCATCAGTGTGGAATTACAGGTGGAACTGCCTGACCAGCTGTTTTGCTGGCTGGCAAATTGTCTGCTCACTTTTCTCATCAATAATATTTGACAAGTGTAAATAGCGAAAATGAAACCCCTTGAAAATGAGCAACTCCACCTCTCCATGCACAGCTCCACAGTTGTCTCTTCAGCTGAGAGACTAAAATGTTGTGGATGTTGCAGCACCTGAGAACAGAACTGAACAAGTGCCCTCCCCATGCACATTAAGGCTGCGTTCTGCCTCCCTTTGGATCGCATTTCTTCCTCAAAACTGTTGCTGCTGCACCTCAACACACTGGATAATTATTGTGATTCCTTCAAAGATTTTCACCACTGGAGGCTCTGCCAAGACACACCTGCTTTGATTAGATAGACAATGTACAGAGCTTAGTGCCATGCACCTGCAACACACAGACCCAAGGCCCTCTAGAGGGGAAAGGAGAAAGACTTTTTTTTTTCATTTTTTTTAACTTTTAAAAACCAAGCATCAACCTCGTCACCAGAATACAGCAATGTTTTCCACAGTGTGGGTGAAGCCCCCAGAGAAGTAGAAGCAAACTCCCCAAAGAACTGTGGAAAGAATAACCAGGTCATGTCTCAGGTCCAAACATAAAAGGGAAAAGAAGAAATTCAACAGGATTGGTAGTTTTTATGATTGCAAGGAAGCCTTTGAAGCAGAAGGCAGCAAGGAGGAAGCAAGAGCGTGAAGGGGTGGGTGTGCATGCAAATGTGTACGTGCTGTATGGGGTTAGGTGTTAGCAGCTGCTCTTCTAGGCAAAAGAACAGTGAGGAATGTGAGCAGTGTCCCACCTCATCCATAGGATGTCTGAATTTCAGCATTATTTGATTTTTAATCTGCTGATCAAACCATGCAAGTGAGGGAGAGAAACTGCCACATAAAGGAGCTTTACACTCTTTACTACAAGGGACCACTGAAGCTGAAGGATGAAGAAAAGTGGACTACAAGAAAGGAAATTACCCTCTAGAATCTGAATACACTTCATTGTGCCAAAGTATGCATCTTAGGGCTCACCTCCATCAGTATATGCTCACCTCACACACATATCTGCTTCATATTTCTTTCCATAAAGAATTCCTAATAAAGACGGGTTCTTGTTTCCTCTGAAATTTAGTGTTACATCATACACTGCTGAAACTGTTGTGGAAAAAAAAAAA